>JAJJWM010000753.1:0-11144 GCA_021655865.1 Fusarium guadeloupense
TACTTATACTACATTAAAATCTTATAAAATATATAAAATATATAAAATATATAAAATATATATGATATATACAATAAGTAAAGTAATAACTAAAGATATAATATTATAGCTAGAGATATGTAAACTTCTTAGATTTATGACATTTTACTTTTTAATTAAATAAAAAGTAAAGCCATTAGATATAACATAAGACTCATTAACCTTAGTTTAGACTCCATATTGGCTATTTGTCTATTAAGGCTATGAAAGGAGCAGCTTAGACTGAGTATGAGTGTTTTCGACATTATTAAGGGAACCAGCGTCAGGGATATTGTTTCGCGCTCCACCTTAACCCCCAAGGTCTTGGTAAAAGTAATCACACAGCAACAACCATCACAAGATAAAGCTCTTAAGGGAAGAACCGCTAAAACTCTCTGGCTGTCAGAAAATCTTGTCAAATCTGTTCTACCAGTTCTGGCAAGTCAACCTATGCACCTGGAGTAATATTTACATAATGGTAAACGATTTCTCGTGTCTCCGTGGGTATATCAAGTAGATTATTATCTTGATGTCGAGAAGATGGCCACATGCTAGGTTGAGCTTTGCCGGACACCGATGTTCTTCGTACCACTTTTGTTTACGAGGAGGATGCCACAGCCTTGTTTCAGGTCACCTTGACTGATTAATGGTCAACCCGAAAACGCTTTACAGCTTTGCAAAATGTGTCCAAGCCTATCGAGACATTGGTTGAGGAATATGTCGGAGACGAGAACGCTAAACCATCTGATCTGATGGAGCCGCCGACTCATTTCTCCTTCTTGTAAGCTTCAGGCGGCAAAGCAGTTGTACTACGAGTTCGTCACGCCTTGTACGATGCATGGAGCATCAGGATGATTGAGAAGCTTCTGAAATCGGGCAAGATTTACAAGACTCGTAATTCCATAGATTACGTTGTTGGCCAAAACAGAAACTTGAGACAGCCTGACGCCGAAGAAGCGTACTGGAAGCACCACCTATCGTACGCCCAGAAGACTGTCCTAGCCGATGACACTGAAGAGCACGACGCGCTGGCTTCACGAGAATTGCCACTGGGTCCGCAGTTCAAAGAGAGCTATTCTGTTATCATTTCTCATAGAAATTCCGATTCGCTGTTGCAGACCAAGAGTAACTCTTACATTTCTGCTGCAATCACTCCCACCTGGAATCATAAGCGTGTAGGTGGCGTGAACCTTAGTTTGGCAGGTCTCCATATTCTATGGCCTACTGTGGTCGAGAAACTTCCTCCTTGAAACTGAGTTTCTTAGAATAACACATGTCAGAGTCAGCCTACAATTGGGAGAATGCCGGGCCGCTCGATTTAGGTTGGCCGAGAGCGTTGCTGGAAAGCCCTCACCAGCATCGGCACGTGACCGCATCGGCTGTCACCCTGAGAAGGTCGAAGCCGAGACAGTCACCACAACTGTAAAACCACATGTCAACGTATCGATTAGTTCATCATAGGATTATGTGATTCGGTGCTGTCTGAGTTACAGCACCTCTAGATCTTTATATCCGATGCGGCTCATGTATGTACAGTAGCACGCCTTGTTAGCCCCACACCAGGCTACACAGTCTGTGAAAACCGCACAGGGACAGGTCGCATAGCCTACGAAACTTGCATCTGGGCACAAGTGAAGATTACCCAGCAGGTGCAGTTTGCACATCATGCGATGCGGAGTGCATGATGGAAGGCATCGTAATTCATAACCAGCTGCATATACCTTTATCCAATCAGCTCTAAACTCCTCCATTTTAATAGCTATAACATTGAGCAGCTGGCACAACATGCTGGCAGGTCCTAGAGTTCGGCCTACAGCAGTTTGCCGCTTCAGAATTAATGTGTGATTGCGCTCGTAGGAATAGGGTTACATCGGCTTAAAAACAAAGATGGGTTTGGGAAGCCCCAAAACAGTGACCGGCAATGACATATCGGCATTCGAACGATCGATTAACTCCAGACTCCGGTGATTAAGATTAAGATCATCAGGAATTATTGATTGCAAGAACTTCTCTCTCGCCATAGCGTTTTACTGAGTCTACATTCCGGGACTTCAAGTGAAAGAACAAAACTAAGTCGGGGGCGGTACCATACGTAATGTGATTCCGATACTGCAGACGGAGGATGATGCAATAATATGACTGTAAATTTTCTGCTGGATAGCGGCTCTGCCTGCCGTATGATCTGACAGCTAGCGTGGGCAATTATTACGAACCCTCGGGTGGGTGATTAAGTTCTGTAGCCATAAAACTTCGGTCGTATGATTAGAATAAGATTGGCATTATCTTGCGGTATATGCTATGCGTTCTTGCTAAAAGACTCGTAGATGCATCAGGCATTTAGGTTTTAACTTTTCTTTTCTTTTTTATTATTCACAGTGAGAAGAGAAAGAAGAGGGTTTAAATTACGTTATGGGCATATGCCGAACGAAGCCATACGGGGATTTAATCCAGACGAGGAACAGGCTAACATTTAGTAGCGGAATGTTCTGTTGAAAATCATTTGGTGTCTAAGCAGCTAGATGTGCAGGATATCCTATGACTTAGTTAGGCGTCTGATGGTCTTCTATACGCTACATACCCCCGGGAGGTTGCAGCGCTCCGCGCTTCTTTTGACGTTAAATAAATCTCTCTCTTGGTGTCTAAGCGCCTGAGTCTTATTTATATAAGAACCCTACGCCATCATTCCAAAAGACTTATTCTTCACTTTCTCATCCTCCTCTTGATAGCTACATCCAAACTTTTGACTATACTTATAACATTTTCTTTCCCATTACTGTTATGTTTATCCACTTAACCTTATAGACACAAAAGTAGTCAAGTCGCCGTTACGTCTATTATAGTAGCGCCGCAAAATCACTCCTGTCTACTAAGAAGCACGGCACTAAAGAACCCCGTCGGCTAGGAAATTTGCACAACTATCAATCGCTAGAAATCATAACCATGGCGGATCTGAAGCCATTTGCAGGGAAGGTCATCCTAATCACGGGCGCTGCGCGCGGCATCGGCCTAGCGACGGCACAGTACCTCGCTGCGCGGGGCGCGACAATCTCGTTAGCCGACGTACGAAAGCCGGAGCTGGAGCAGGCGGAGGCGGACATCGCGAAGGACTTCCCTGGTACCAGCATACTGCACGCGCTTGTGGATGTGAGAAGGAAGGAGGCTGTGGATAGCTGGATAAAGAATTCTAAGGAGTCGTTCGGTAGGATTGATGGATGCGTTAATAATGCTGGTACGTCTTGATGGCCTGGCACATAATCTACTCGATGCTTGATGGGCGTAAAGTAGGAAAACTGACATTTTACTTTTAGGTATCAGCGGCACAGTAAAGGCTCTCGCAGAACTCACGGACGAGGAGTGGCAGCAGGTACTTGACGTTAACCTAACGGGTGTGTTTAACTGCCTCCGTGCCGAGATCCCCGCCATGGAGGATTGTGGCAGCATCGTGAACGTCTCAAGCACGTTCGGTCTGCATGGCGCGGCAACCCTTGCACCATACGTCGTGTCTAAACACGGCGTTCTGGGCCTGACGAAGTGTGCGGCTAAGGAGGTCGCTTCAAGGGGTATTCGAGTTAATGCTATTTGCCCGTAGGTCTTGGATGCTTATGATTGAGGTATCTCTGCTAAAAAATTGAACCTAGCGGTGCCGTCGATACACCCATGATTCGCGAGGCCAGTGACAGGATCAAGTCCATAAGCCTGGCGCCCGAAGACCTCCCTCAGATGTTCAAGAGGTACAGCAAACCCCAGGAGATTGCAGCACTCATTGCGTACCTACTAGGTGATGAGAGCAAGTTCATGACTAGTTCTGCGTATTCCATAGATGGTGGCTGGTCGGCTTGAGATTGAAATGGGCAGGAAGGACGGGAAGCTGCTAGTCTAATTATATTGACATTACAAAAGATAAACTACTAGTAGCCAAGGCGGTATCGCTTATGCTCTGACTACAGCGATATCAAAAAGACAAGTCTAGGTGATGATACCATTAGGCACTTAGATTTAGTCTACTAGTGGCCTGAAGTAGTCTGTATTAAGAAATTGTCGACTTACTTGCCACGGGCTACTAGTAACCTGTATTGACATTACTGTAATTGAAGTTTAACCCTTGGCTACTAGTAGCCTGGGTAGCAGGCTGATGACTTACTGACCTAACTACAGGTTACTGAAAGCCTAGATTAACACTACTGTAGCTGAGGCTTATACCTAGGCTACTAGGAGCCCACTCAAACATTCTAGTCGGTAACAGGCCTATTCCAGGTTTTAGACCATTGATATCCTCAAAACGGTAAGACTTTCACAAGATGGAGCGGGCCCCGTTCCCAAATCAGACCGCATTTACGAAAACACAAAGCAGGGCCCGTTCTTTTACACGATGATTTGTATAATGCCGGCTGGAATCATTGGACTACCAAGGAAACCCAATCATCAGACAACAGTGCCGACTAAGATACAAGAGGGGGGGAGGTCGAAAAGTTAGTGGCCACACTTTTAATTCTGACTTGAATAGCATATTCGAAGTAGAAGTGTTTAATGTAAGGACGTAATTCGGAGCTGCAAATTGTTATATAACCTCGCATCAGGCTGTCCAGCTGAATGATAGTGGTGATTATAACATTTTCAACATTTTGGCGCCAAGACTTATACGCCAAATCGTCATATGCTCTAATACGCCATCTCAGCAGAGTATTTATTGTTTCTGGCAGAATCGCCTGTGGATAATATCTAGGCCCTAGGGAGTTGAATCCCTTCCGATGACAGTAGGTTATTCTAGTATTGATGTAATAGAACAAGAGGTCAGGAAGTTAGTTTATATCGGTAGGTATAACTATATATGGGGGTATCAGGCAGTCCGGGAGGTAAGAGGAAGGGAAAAAGGAGAGATCAGGAGATAGATAATAAGGATATTTAGGTGAGAGGAGGATTAGCGACTGGGCAGAAGCAGGGGATGGGAAAGGGGCCAAGAGGAGATGTATGAAGGAAGAGAGAGCGACTGGCTGGGCCAGACGAGTAAAGTTTATGGAAAATAATAAATGGCGAAGAGGACGGCCAAGGGATGGCAAGAGACTTTCTCTACATTGTATCTGGTCTCTTTAGAGATAGTAGACGCGATAAGATGTGATGGCGACAGAAGTTAGATCGGATATGGGGAGGGCTGGTATGCTACTGGACTATTAGGCTACTATTAGATTATTAGATTGCTACAGGATGCTATGATATAACGGTATTTAACTGGCGAAGGAGATGAAGAGGGCAAGAAGTGGAGGAGAAAGGGAGATGTGACGTATGTACGGACCAGGATTATAGTAACTTAACGAAATACAAGAAGATGCGACGTGTATACGGATAACTCACCAATGTCTACGGACCGGTTCTGTTATAATTAAACGAATTACCAGCACAACTGCATCCAGTCAGAGGTTGCGTCTAGGGGTGACCACACGCACAGCCGCAGCCACAACCACAAGCATTGATGATATCGGCGCTGAATGTCATGACAGATATGTAAAAGGAAACGCAGCCGAACAGGCAATATCTTGAGAGGCGGAAAGATGAGAAAATAGGGTACATGCCTTTTCTGAATATGATTATTATACCATACCTAGCCACTAGACTCAGTAATACCTTTTTGCTTAATACCGACCAAGATTCCTGTTTGTCTTGCTATCTGACTCCTTAGCTCCGTCTGTAACTGGGCTTCGACCAGTTACCCTGGAACAAAGACGAGTCCCCGCGTCAGCTGCACCAACAGTATGCAATCGCCTTAGAAGGTAAACTTTTTTTCGGTGATAGTAGAAATATCTTAATGAGATTATTTTCAAATGAGGATTCATTTCTGACGAGGAACTTGCTTGAAAAAATCTCGTTATGCATCGTGATAATTCGAATAGAAGGGGGCTTTCCAGCATAGGAGGCGTGATGCCACGTGATGTAGCAAGAGAAGCTGCACAAGGGGGTGCACGATTATAAATAGTATCCAAATGATGTTGCAGTGGTGAAGACTGGTCGAATCACGACTCGTCCACAAGAACATTTAAGACTGGTTAGCCATAGCGGCGGTGTTGCTCAATTGGGACGGCCTCTATCTGCTCTGCGTGCGATAAGGCATCTGAGGATTCATTTCCGTTGATAGATAACCCATAAGGCTTCTTGAGGGATCACTAAGTGGTCTATGAGATGAACTTTTGTTGGCAGCTGACAAGGCGTCGGTGTAGTCAACAGCATATTGATGCTCTGGGGGGTCACGGATAGGGGCTCGGCTGCTATCCGAATAATACGGAATTGAGGCCTAGCCATAGTCCAAGGCATAAGGTGTCAAACGATCGTGAGACAAGGGAGGAAGGCACCGTGTTGAGCAGTGTGCATTGGTCTTGGGAGAGGTGTCACGACCATAATGGCTGACCGATGTGGCTGTTGCGGATAGAAAAAATGGCGGCTCCGCAAGTTATGGCTAAGCTATAGCGGTGGTGTAGTTCACTAATTGGCGTAGGTGCTTGATAAATTAAAGCTTGTATCGTAGGCCGCGTTATGCTCTCCGACTGAATCCCTAATGCGGCATGGACTTGTTTAACCTTCTCCATAGAAAAGTGCATGATAGCACCTCGGAGGGCAACTAGAACCTTTCACTATTGCTCCTTCCCTAGAGTATGCAGCCTAAAAAATCAATCATGTCTTGGATCGTATGTTATCTCCGAGTTTCCACCTAACCCTGAAGGGTCTCTCGGACACCACTTTTATCTTTGCGATTGGGGATATGCATTCAGTTATTTTGTACGTCTCGAGATGGGATGCCAAAGACACGAGCAACAGGGGCTAACCCAGTGTAACCCTGATAAATGTATATAATCCAACAGATCAAGGTTCAAGTCGAGGGACACCATGAAATAAAGCCCACGACGAGGTGACGAATGTTCTTAAGGAGGCTTAGCAAATCTAACCGAAGCCATCGTTATTGGCTGATATGACATGGTCGGGTTGGGGTAAAACGGAGAATGTCGGAGTAGTGCTAGTTCTCTCCAAAACAGCGGAGTAAAAGCATCTCGGGTCTATTAACTACAATTGGCAAAATATTTGAGAGTAATGAGGAGGTAAACTACAGCTGGCAAAAATGGGTCAGAGAACCCTCCGTGCGCCATATCCGGGAGGTTGGGTGACCGGGCTAGCCGGGCAAAGGGGTAGCTGACAGGGAAAACGATTACTTCCTCTTTCTAGAAGCTCTCCCAAAGTCTGCCGAGTGTAACAGCAAGCCCAACTCAAGAAGCCGCCACCGTTAGCTTAGCCGCGAGTTCAATGTCTCGAATGCAACCATTGCCATAGGCCTGCTCCTCTCTGCTAGTGAGGATTGTGAACTCGCCTACAATAACAGGACAGCGGCTTTCAAAGACTTTTGGGTATAAGATACGAGTATCAGTGTCATGAGTATGCACACGCTCTCACTCTCGGCTTCGGACCCCGAACCGTCAGAAATGGTTTCATAGAACCCGAAACCTTTAATCACTCTTCCGGTGACACGATATCACTTGATGGATACGTCTGCATTGTTTCGCTTGAGAATTTTAGAATTTGTTGCGGAGTGCACTTCCTTGTTATATAAGTTTTATCCTGTTCTTCCATTCCCACCCTCTATGTTCTATCAATCACTTAATGTAGATCTATCGTACATGCTAAAGGTTAATGCCAGAGGCAAGCTTAGGACGCTTGTATATAGCGTCTTAGACCTCTCCCGTCTTGTTTCCCTTGGTGGGCTGCAGCAGCCGCAAAACATCGCGCCAGAAGCCAATAGGAGCCTCCTCTAGCGAAGCTTCATAGGCGTCAATCAGAGGGGCCTCCCAAACCAGGTCTATATCCTCTGCCCTAACAAAATTTGTCTTTTTGATGATTTTCCAGCCGAGAAACAGACCGGGAACAAACAGAGGCATGAAGTAGGCGGTAACAAAGCCACTGACATCGAAAGGAATCAAGGATCGGTAACCGTAGAAGACAACGATAATGATCTCAAAGAATAGAGCAAACCACGCACTGTACGGCTGGAACCAACCTTTGTAGGGTAGCCTGTCGCGATTAAAGCCCTGAACCTGGCACGCACGGTAAAAGCGGATGTAGGTGATCAGGGCAGCGATGAAGTAAATTATGGTGGCACCAGTGGCAAGGTTGATGAGCCAGGTGAGGACGGTCGAGGAGCCGTTTCCAAGCTGCAGGAAAGCGAGGAAAGGGAAGGTCATGGTGACAACAAAAGACCAGATCGGGGTGCCGGACTTAGTAACCTTGCTCAGGAACCTGGGCGCATGGCCCTCAATAGACAAGCTGTAAAGACAGCGGCTGGCGCTGTAGAGGGACGTGTTGCCAGCAGCAAAGATAGTGGTGGCAAATAGAGCAGTGATCAAGTGTGGCAAGCCGGTAACGCCGAGATTCTTCATAGCGATGATGTAAGGCGAGGCGGCGGCGCTACCATGACTTCCACTACCCTGGCTGTAGAGCTGCTCAAGGACCTTGTCCTTCGATGAGACGATGATGGTGATGGCCAGGCAGCCACCGATGAAGAAGATCACAATACGGGCAAAGAGAACCTTAGCAGCTTTCTTGACATAGGTACGGGGGTGCTTGACCTCGCTGGCCGCAATGCTGAGGTACTCAGGTCCGACGCAAGTAAAGGATGCAGTCCACAGAGCTGTAAGGAATCCCTCAAACTTTCCAGTGTTTCCGTTGCTGAAATATTCCAGGAACGGGCTCGGTTCGTTCCAGTGTCGGAAACCGTAGGCATCGTGTTGAGGGTTGCCGCCGCACATGGTGACGAGAGTAAATATCATGAGGATGACCAAGAGTAGAGCTTTGCCGAAGCAAAGCCAGAACTCAGCTGCACCGTAGACTCTAACCGCAAAGATGTTGATGATGCTATGCGAGACTTAGTTCTTATCCTAGTGGAACCATCCTGGAACAAGGGTAGAGAGACGTACAAATAGAGGACGATACAACCTGCACAGATAGCCCCTGGGGGAATGTCTGAACTCCAGAAAGATAGAACCAGACTGAGCGCCGTAATCTCAAAAGGGACGATAAGGCCTAGGTAGATGTAAAAGTTCCAGCCAGCAGCGAAACCAAAGGCATTATCGACCCAATGGCCGGCCAATCGAATGAAGCCACCAGTGACAGGCATATAGGTTGTCATTTCGGTCATGGAGTTGTTGATGTTGCCGAGAACGAGACTGTAGACGATAAAACCGAGGAGCAAGCTGGCTGGGCCTGCAGAGTGTAGAGCACTGCCGATACTAACAAACAGCGCCGTGCCGACACCACCGCCGATACCCAGCATGAAGATGGTTCGAATCGACATCTCGCGATGGAGTTCGCTGGCGGTAGTGACGTGGTAAATCTCGCTAGGGATAGGGTCCGCGCCCTCTGCGTGTGAGGCATTGCCAGACTTCTCTAGGGAAGAGCGAGAAGGGTCCCCTGAGACGGGGTTTGTCTTGAGGACGGCCATGTTGGTGAAGTTGTCTTGATACTGATGGAAAGAGAACAAGTGGGAAGAGTGAGGAAGGGTGAGTTGAGAGGGGCTGAGATAAGAAAAGAAAATTGTGGCATTTCCTGTCTTTATACCTTCCAACTGTGATTCATATTGGACTAAACTTGGCTTTGCAAAGTCTTGCAGGCCCTCTTGTTACAGTGATACCACCTCGAGAAGGTGTATTCGGGGAATACTCCCGCCCATAGGGAATGTGGAGGGGTGACCTGGGGTAATGGGACCCGAGATCGGCATCAAAAGAGGGAATTGGGGAAGCGAAGGGAGGTGGAGAAGCCGAAACTGGGGGAAACAAGGCCTGGACTGGTCTCTAGTCTAGGTCTTTACTTCTTTAGCAATTAAGTCAGCTAATTCTTGTCATAAAGATTGAGGCGACTGATTGCTTGATAGGTCTATTTTGACTCCACGATCTTCTGATATGCTCAAGTCGTTTTGCTGGCTCTTGATAGATTGTAATAATATTCTTGTCCCTCACAGAGTCAGGAAATACCTCCTCAGAGCTAGCTAGCGTCTAATAGTCCTGGGGTGTGGAGGTGAGGCGTAATTAAACTTTGGCAACGCTCTAACCATCTGAAACTGGGACTGAGCTAGCTAATCACAGGCTCTCGATTCACCATATGGAAGCCTTGTCACTGCTAATTACCAATACAGTAACAGTTCCCGTCACTACATAAGGATTTAGATACGCTGCTTCCGATTGGTCGCTCGATGGGCCTGTTTAACGTGCACCGGCCGTCAGGTACTAAGGTCTTTGGGGAACCTTAATAAATTATACAATTTGTTCCATATCGGTTGTTAGTTCCAGGTAAGTAAGCATCGGCTCGGCTGTTATGCGACTATGAGAGGATATCGGGTTTAGAACCTATTGGTTGGCCTAGCTTCTTATTTCTGGGAATGAACAATACCGAGTTGTTTTGCAGCAAAAGCTCAGACCGTATAGGGTGCTTCAAATTAATGTTGGCCTGATCTTGTCATTTTAGTAACTCATTCTCGACACTACTCTAAGTCGAGAATACAAGATACTATTTTGCTGATAATCTAGACATAAACGAAATATATCATCCTAGTAATAGGGTATAGTCTATACCATTTTCAGGTTTGAGAAAAACCTATTTATGGCAGGACACAGCTAAGTCATTATAATATATAGACTTAGCACTTTATAATGACTTAATATCATGCTTTACCCTAAAGTCACTTTGCTTATACCTATCAAAGAGAATATTAGGCTATTATTTAAAATAGGTATTTATTTAAATAGTTTCTACCTTGAAATTACTGATGTATCTCTTTCTTTTTGCTAAAAAGAGTATTTATATATAAAAGCTTATATATAACTTAATATATAAAGGCTATATCCTCTGCTAACATAAGGCTCTAATTAAGTTATAGGCTCTATATACTTTAGGTAATTATAGCAGTTTATATAGAGTACTAAAGGTTTATAAAGAGATAAATTTTCATTAAAGTATATTAACATATAGAATAAGTATATAGAATAAATAAGTATATAAAATAAGATCCTTAACTTTTTAAATAAAACCTAAAATAAGAATACAAAATAAAACATAATTAATTTAAACTAATTATTATACTTTTCTATTAAGGCTTAAAT
>JAJJWM010000756.1:0-16575 GCA_021655865.1 Fusarium guadeloupense
TTTAATTAAATTAAGTTATTTTTAGGTAGATTTAAATTAATAGTTAAATAACTAAAATAATATAAACTAACAAATAGATTAATTAATTATGTTTTGAAAAATTTAATGAAAATATTAGTTCTTACTATAAATAGCTTTATCAGTATCTAAACTTACTAACTAAATAATATTACTCTTATAGTAGTATATTAAAAGTTTAAAGTAAGTATATTAACATAAAATAATAAGTTTTTAAAAGTTCTATAACAAACCAGTCCATAAGGCTAATAGCTTAACATAAGGCTAAGAGCCAGCTTATCTAGAAGACTAGCTGACTTAGACAAAACCTTCCTAAACCCCTTATGATAAGAGAACCAGACTAGAACCAGACTTCTTTCTCCTTAAGCTTTAGTATAATACAATCATTGAACCTACCTAGCTTTCTAACCATAACAAGTTCTAAATTTGAATATACTTATGAATTTTAGCCTTAATAAGAAACTAACCTTTTTTAGACATAATATAGACTTAAAGAGCTTATTAAAACTACTAATTACTTATCTACTTAATATACTATATATATATTAGTTTAACTTTATAACATTTATCCTTAAGTATAGTAATACAAAGAGAGATAAAATTACTTACAACGTATATAACGTCACAACCATAGGAAATAGCACAGTAGACTCCGACTGGTCAGCCTGCGTTAGCTGCGCAGTATTGGGATGCAGCTTAGCCTGCACTGATACGAATATACCATCTAAATTTGTAGACTGTCTTGCAAGGTACTGTTAAAATACCACGACGAAATTGACATTGCCAAATACATACGAGCCGGAGCAGATCATCACAAGCGGCGTCAGACACTTGGCACAATTTATGGGGGCAGCGAGGGCTATTTTATTACTCAGTTTCATGCTGCTGTACATGTAATTTTGCTTCTTGGAGTTGAGAAATCTAATAATGTCTGGATAGCTTCAAGAAACTCCATATCAGCCCAAGTATGTAAAAAGAAATTCTGATTATTACGTTATGTCTGAGTTATCCTTGTCCACTGCATTATTGACTCAGTCTGCTCGATCCTCCGCTCCTTTGTACAACTTGGCCCTAGATCTCATTTGACACAAACTAGATAGGGTATTACCACCTGCGGCCTTTCCACATCCGTGTCTTTCTTATACCGTCGCCTGAAGTAGGTTAGACTGCAGAAGCCGGCTCTGTAGGGTTAGGATTGGTTGCTGTGCTGATCCGTGGTTCCGACCCATGCCGGTAGCCATGTACATGAGGATCTCCCCTTAAGAAGCAAAAGGTATTAGTCCAGTGTCCATGTGAGACTATATGGAACAGACTTACTTGGTGAGTTTCTCCGCATGATGCTTGATCTCACGCTTTGTCTCCTCGAGTTCAATATAGGCGTGCCAGACGTATACCCCCTGGCTCTTGCGTCAGTCTCTTCCAGATAGATGTGCAGAGATAACTCACAAGAATCGTACTAACAAAGTGAAGGAACCACGCGATGAATGAAAAGGCGAGGACCGTCCTCCACTGCGCACATCCCGCTCCGTCGATATTGACCGTGCCAACATCGCCGACTCGCCAGAATCGACCCCAATAGTAGCCCCAGTAATTATAATACCACGATGAAGAGCAAGTGTGACTACCCGTTCTCTGTGCAAGTAATCAGTCAATGGTCTTAAGCATGGAACAAAACAGACCTGGGAGGGAGAGCCATACGGTTTGGAGCAGGCAATATGCCACGAGCCACATTATAAACATGACAAAATCAAACGGGAAACCCAAGAAGAGAGATTTAAACGGGGGGCAGAAGAGGAATGAGTAGACGATACCGATGCCCGCGACAACCATGGCATAGATGATGCGTCCATCAGCTTCCACCTGTTCAATGCTGAGGAGATAGCAGAATCGGGAAAGGATTCCTAGAACAATGACAGCAGAAGCAAATTCTCCAATACGGAGAATAACAGAGACGATTTTGTGCGCGGCGCCGGTTTCTCCCATTTTGGCGTTTGAGCAAGAGTTGTTGATTTCAAAAGGTTTGTGTTATCGTTGAGGTCGGATTGAACAAGGTATGCGTATGGAAAGCGAACTGTGCGGTATACAAATATTCTGAGGTACTTGAACTCTAGACTCGAGAATTTGTTTCAATGTAATCATTACGCAACGGCGCAACCAGTATCTGAGTTAAATCCAGCCTATATCCAAGAAGTGTGGGAGCATCTGACAGATGGCACGTCGTGTCATACAACTCAAACGCCACAAAATCGTTAGTGAGGTGGATGAAATCAGAATGTCAAAACAAAGACAGACCTATTTTGCGATGGTGTGAACACCAGTCTTCAACTGACACTTTAAAGTTACGAAGGGTCTTGGATGACTGTGGAGGTCCACGACCCCATCAATGTCCTGTTACAGTAAGCTATTCGCGCCGAAACAAGAAATATCACCCTTGTTACAGCTCACATGTTTTTTTCAGCTGCGAAACGGAGGTTTAAGTCAAGATGTTGGTGTTTCTCCGCATGGACTTTGGCTGACACGTGGACTAACTCGATGCCCTTGGGCCCAAGATGATTTCCGTGACAACTCCAAGCCACGAGTTTAATTTCTGATACTTTCACTGTGTCTAAGTACTAGTCTGTCATGTCAAGGGCGCAAACTAGAATGTTGAATTCCAATCAGAGGCCGTGGAGACCTGTCCTTGTGGTCACATTCTCCCATCTCCGTTCTGATTGAATCTTATACTGTGAGATCATTAGACTTCAATGGTATAAACTCTGGTCTTTGGCTGGTAATTGTAAAGAACAAAGTTTTCGTGTCTTTTCGTGTATTGCGTACTTTGTGCTACGTTTATCGTTTGTTTTGTTGCTCCTCACTGCTGGGACTGAAATAGTCTACCACAAAGAAAATGAAAAAGACGTCGTGGCTGGCGGAAGCACCCTTGGCTTCTCCTCAACCTTTGATTCCTGCTTGTTGAAGTTTCATCTTGAGAGGCCCTGAAGTAAGAGCAATCAGAGGTTTACGCATAAGAAGAAAGATGCAGCACACAGTAACACCCGGGACTCACATCCAGACTCATCCCTTCCTCAATGAAGCCCTCGCTCAACAGTACGAGAATCCTCTTTCATCAATTCCTTCATCAGAGTTTCCCTCCTTATCACCGACTCATTGATTCGTGTACGATCCTGTGTATCCTTCCTCTTCTGAGAACATCTCGGCACCGCTAACACCTTCTTCCCTCCATACTCATCTGGATCTACAGGGACGGGCAAATGCTGATTCGCATAGGCTCCCTCATCCCCCTCCACCTCAACGATGCTGATATGTGAGATCTCGGGATCTACATCATAGGCGGAAACAAGGTAGTTGAAGGTAACCCCATAGTAGTCGATCCTCCTGAGTGTGTTAGCAACCAGCAGAGATATAGGAGGATTAGAGTCTGATAGGTTACCTACATTCATGGTTGCTGATCTTCCATTACCCACCCCAGGTACTCATCCCGGACAACCATGTTGCCCTAAACTTGATGACGAGATTCTTGATCTTATATGCGCAAGCTCTTTGTTGGCCGGCTGAAGGGATGGCTGGGACATGCCTTGAAGCTTCCATGCTACCTCAGACATTAGTTTCTCAATAGAGATCAGCGGACCCTCAGCCTGGATGCGTAAGGGTTCGTCAATGGATGGAAACTCAATTTGAATAGGTGAATGAACTCAAGAGGGTATTTGAAGATCTAGTGCCATTGAGGTTATGTGTGGTAACAATTTTGATGCCATAGTAAGAGGTAAACTTGGGCTTTGGTTAAGTGAAGGCGGGGATACAAGAGGTGAAACATCCTTCCTCGCTGACAAGCCATGTCTTGAACCCATCACCCACTACCGCTTAAAAGTTATTTCTGAGTAACAGAGTATAATTGGAAATCATTTTGTGTTTTGTGGCTGTTTACATGCTCTAGTGGCGACCGTTGTTGACGATAGCCTGAAGCGCCACGCGCATGATATGGGGGATGATAAACTTAAGTTACGATACACTCATTCAAAACATATGCTGTGATAAGTGCAGATTAAGTTATGAAGCATGAAACTGTTTATGTTCATTCACGCTCTCAGGTATCACGACCTGTATCCGTTCTACTCTAGTATTCTAGCTAGTAACGGGGCCCGTTACGAGTTTTACACCATTCGAAGCTATGGAAATTAACATTGATCTTTAATGCTTAGGACGTGTTGACCTCAACCCTTCAATTGGGAGATGGACATATGCCAATTGGCCCTGTGAAGTACAGGAAGGACACAAAGAAATGGAAAAGAATAATGAAGGAGATGGGGAAAGCAATAAAACAAGAGGAATCTCCTGGTACTAATACCCAGCACAGCCGGGGATGACAGCTTGATGAAGATCTAGTCGAAAACACCCGCCCACACAGCGATGACATGGCTGTTGGGAATACTCCAATTGAAAACCCTTCACTTGACAGAGGTTAAAATATTCCGTCGTCATGGTGTATACGTTGACTCTCCGATCCCTGGCCAACCTTGAGGGAAAAGAAAGGAAGAGAGTTTGAATCTGGTCGTTTGGAAGCTTATATACTTCACGTGTGTCGCAATGTGAAGGGAGCGATTTCGGAATAACTGTCTTTCGCCGATTGGTCATGGTGCCTGGGTAGGCCTCAAAATCTGCAAGATGATGCTAGCGGCATTCGAGCTGATCGGGCCAATTATATTAGGTTTGCAGCAACGGCTCGCGATTGAGCTTTAACAATAGCGATGATTGCGATCAAAGATAAAAGATCAAAGAATTCTCTTTCTGGTTCCAAAGAGATCGAATCACTCTCATTTAGTATTCTCCGTGCTTACACTTCTTTCATCCTCTTGACTACATCTCACTCTGATCGTTACTTTATCCAACATGTCTTCACTATTTTGCTACGATGCAACCAGACCCTATCGTCCTCAATACCCCTCGCATCAGGCCAAATTCAATAACTTCATAGCATTGGGATATACCTGCGATGATGTTTACGAAAAGTTCAAAACATGTATGTTTGGTTCAAGGTTTGCCAGTGAATCTACACTCACAGGGTGACAGGCACCAACAACTCCGATTAAACCTTCAGCTTTGGTGAAATGAGCCTTGACTGCGGTAGACTGCACTACGATATCGACGATGGGTCCACAGAGGATAAAAGTGGGAATGGGAACAAACAAGGTGTGACCTGACGTGATCATACCTGCTTCTCACAAAGCGACTACCCAGACGTCTATCCAGACCATATAGTGAACTACGCTGACCTTGCCTGTCTGAGCCTTGAAGATGCGCTCATCGAGAAGGATATCCCAAGCACTTACGCTGCCTGGCAGAGATGCACATCCGGCACGCCTTAGCAGTTCAATATCTACTGGCAGGACGAGTGCGAGCTTGAGAACGGCAAGACTGAGCAGTGAGCTTTTGATCCATTAGAGGAAGGTTATTATACGGAAAGTAGAAAGTGCACCAACTTTCTAGCTGATGTGTACAAGGGCTGCGACAACGGAGGGGCGGGTGGTTCTTGGATGGCTGGATGCTTGGTGTACATGTTTAAACCGGAGAATGGTGGCATATAGCTTGTTGTAGGTTTGTAGCTGATATTAAAAAATCTGTGAGACATGACACAGGGTGTAGCACCGATTATTTTGTGAAGATGAAATAACTCATAAATTAATTTGAATCTCTGCCAAGTACAGTGATTACACACACTGTGCAGGGCAGGACGCGAGGAGACAAGGGTTGCTTAAATACGTACTGTGTCGTCAAACGGGGAACGCACAGTATCACATCCAGCGCTGGAGGAGAGAAATCATTCAATTGGTTGCTTGGTTGGTCACTTGGTTGATTCGAAACAGGACACTCACTCTGTCATATCAACACAACAACCAACAATCGGAGAGCTGCCTGAACCCTGCTCAGCTCACGTAGCCTGACGGTCGATATAACTGTCAACCCCGGCGGACTCGGTGTGTGGAATGATGTGGTGAGTAGCGAGCCGCGATTCACCATGCGCCCTCGTGGCTGGCTAAGGTATAATCCAAAGAGTGACACTGGTATACTACCCTTAGGAATTCTGACGGGCTGAGACGGGTGTGTCTTGGCAGCCAGTTGCCCCAGCCGGAACTTTTATTTTCCGGGGCAGATATGGGAATACTCGTGAATCTACAGAAACAACATGGTGGTGCTTGCTCTTGAGCCGGCTTCCTTCCTACCGTAGACCAGCACGACACTGCATTGTTTTTCGTTGTTCCCTGGCTTCATCCACAGCACCTTTAGGCCAAATATGTCATTCATAACAATATCCCTCTTTATCATATCGAGTGTCCTGAGGTCGTAACAGGTGCCTTGTGGCACATTACCAATCACAAAAATCCATGGACGTGAGGTTTTGATCCAATCATTGTTTTTGACAAAAGGCGGGGTCGACGTAGCCAGGTAAGCTGACGAATCATCAAGGTTGAATGGCTGGAAGCATATCTACCAACTCCTCGCACATGTTCCGTAATTATCTTGTTCCTGCTTCTCCGCCTCGGAATAATCACATCAGTATGGACACACTAGCCCGCCCTCATGTCATCGTCGTTGGAGGTGGTATCGTCGGCGCTTCCATCGCCTGGCACCTAGCTCACAAGACTACCGTGACAATCGTCACGGAGGATGTCGGGGGCCCTGCTAGTGCAACATCTTTTGCGTGGCTCAACGCTAGCTCGGTCGACAACAGGTTCTACTATGACTTTCGCCGTCGCTCCTTGGAGAGATGGAAGCAAATCAAGCTCGAACTTCCCGATATCCCAATATCCTGGAGTGGGTCGCTGAATTGGCATAAACCCCTCGAGCAACTCGAAAAGAATGAGATTAATCTCAGCGCCTGGGGCTATAACGTAGTCCGCATGGATAAAGCTCAGATTTCAGAGCGAGAACCCTTCATCGACAAATGTATCCTCCCAGAACGGGGTATTTGCTATCCTGACGAGGGCGCCATTGAAGCGTCTATTGCTGCTCGCCAACTGATAGCCGACGCAGAAGCCAAAGGCACCACCAAAGTGATCAGAACTACAGCAACGGGGTTTTGCAAGCGCAATGGCGTTGTCTGTGGAGTGACATTGGACTCTGGTGACCAAATACAGTGTGACCACATCGTCGTGGCCGCCGGCTTGGGCAGCGTGCGTCTTCTGGCAACTGAAAAGATATGGCTCCCAGTCACCTCTGTACCTGCTTTGATCGTGAACTCGAAACCGACAAAAGAGAAATTGTTGAGCCAGGTTGTCAACTCCAAATATCTATATATGCGTCAAACACACGATGGCGTTATCCGGGCGGGTTGCGTGTATCCAGGCGATGACCCGGGTGATAACCCGGAGCAAACGGCTAATGACGTCTTTTCCAAAGTCCAACAGACATTGGTTGGAGGCAGCAAACTTGAGTTCGACTACTATACTGTTGGATACAAGCCGACTCCGGAAGATGGTCTACCTATCCTTGGACCTACCGGCCTTGATGCCGTCAGTGTAGCAGTCATGCACTCTGGGGTAACAAACGCTGCCATAGTCGGATATATGCTCAGTGAGCAGATCTTGACGGGTAAGAAAGACCCAGCACTCGTCCGCTTTTGTCTCGGCAGATTTGCTAGCTAGGCAACCGAAATATCATTGCTTTATAAGTGCACTCGTTATTCTTCTTTCTTTTTTTTCGCTAAGCGTTGGGCAAGAGATATTCATGCAATAGATTCTCATTAAACATCGTACACTCATCTCTCGGGAGGTCATATTTGCAGCTAGGGCCTTCGGAATACCATAACTCTCCATGATCAGCAGCATCGGTCCTAAATATGACTTAGAGCGGCTTGGTATTCATATCTTAAAGGATATACAGGGCGTTGGAAAAATTCTCCAAGACTGCTATGAGGTTTCTGTCGTGACTGAATCATAGGAAGACTTCCTAGTTATAGCGCAATGCATTTTCGAGGAGCCTGAAGGTCCTTGCCTCCAAGGCTTTATGCACCAACGTGGACCTTATCTATCCAATGAACTCACGGTTGGCACAGTAAAGAAGTCTAGTCAGGCTGAAACTAATCCTGATCTCTTTATCTTCGGCGGTCCTATGTTCTTCCTGGGGTATTTCCCTGGGTATTCAGAGCAAAGTACTTTCGACAAGAGACACTTTACATAAGCCGTGTTCAAGGCTTATACGCATAACCAGGATGGAACTGTTAAACACACCTCGTCTGACCTTCGAGACGTACCAGATATCAATTTCAACTACTTTAGTACGACAAAGGACAAAATTCGGGCACCTGAACCTGATCTCGGTGCTATTTCCAAAGGCATTGAATTAGTAAGAAGTATTATGGACAACGTCTGGCCAATCACCACTGGGAGTCTTGAAAAAGCCTGGCCCAGCAGTCACTTTGATTCTATTGTGCAGGTAAAAGACTACACCAGGGATGAGTCCTGGGGTCACCACGCTTCCTGCAGTTGCGCGATCAGAGCGGATGGAGACCCTGAAACGGTTCTTAATTCTCGTTTTCGTGTTCGAGGTGTTAGTAATCTGCGAATTGTTAACGCTTCTGTTTTCCCTTGTGTTCCCGGTTTCTTTGTTGTCCTTCCTATCTATATGATTAGCGAGAAGGCGGCCGATGTTATTCTGGAAGACATCGGCGAGAGTGGCGATGCCTGAAGGACCCTTGGCGATGGAGTTGGACAAGAAGCATCTATTACAGAGCTGCGTGTTTCTACTTCCGTCCTCTTCTACTTGCTTCGTGTTATATCTTCCCTCGTTAAGCCCTGTTCTCGGCCACACTAGCCATTCTCTTAAAAGTAATTCAGGGTTAGCTTAGGTTCAAGTAGTAATTACTGAGAACAATTAGCAAGGAAGAAAAAAGTACACATTAATATTTATATCATATATTTACTTTTAATTATGTAATTATAAACTTATCAGCAAAGTTATATTATTATTTATACTATCAGGATCTTCTGGTAGGGCTTTATATATCTTAGTTATAGTATAGTTAAGTGAACTTAGTATGAATATTCTAATAATGAGAGCCTAGAAAATAAGCTTAGTTATAGTACGAATAATAAAATAAGATGCTTAACTTTTTGTAACTTGTTATTAGTAATATTTAAATCTAATAAAAGTAAGAATATTAAAATATTATTACCCGTAATTAAGAGATTTTCCATTGATGAGGAAGTATATCTAAGTACTAAAATAACGCTGCCTATATGCATTAAGACTATAGAAGTTCAAACAAGAGAAAGATTTTCCATAGGCTTATTCTTTCTTGCTTATAGGTTAAGGTTAAGGTTAATAATATACCTTATGTACTCAGTGTAGTCATATGTCACAGGATGCATAGACTGGCAAGAACATTAGAAAGAGTCTCAAAAACCATAGCAAATTTCTTTTCGAGTAGATCTCGATGGGAATCAATTCCCCGTGATTGGTCACGGGTATCGGAACAATGTATACCGCGTCCGGGAACTCGAGTGGACGGCGACTTGTAAGACGAACCGACCCGCCGAGAATACCGTCAAGGGGGCGGCTGTCGGCCTCACCTTGATACTATAAAACAAAGGCTCGGGCCACAAAGCAACAGGGGATTTTAATCTGGCAGTGCTTTCACCTAATAAGAGTCGACATGAAGCAAACTATAGACCATCCATATTATGAGGCCGAGCCAACCGTACGGGAAGCTCTAGCGGAGTGTGTCCCTACCGCCGATGGCACTCTTAGATTCCTCAAGTCTTTATTTCCATGTCTCAGTTGGCTACCTCGATACAACTGGCGATGGCTTACGGGCGATGCCATCGCGGGTCTCACCGTCGGCCTAGTTATTATTCCCCAAGCAATGGCATACGCACTTCTGGCAACACTCGATCCAGATTTTGGACTATATACATCATTTGCAGGAGCAGCAACGTACTGGTTATTTGGAACATCAAAAGACATTGTCATTGGAGTACGTCATCTACGTAATGATGTGGACTGTTCGCTAATTTACGATTTCTCAGACCACCGCTGTCGGCTCTCTCCTGGTTGGCGAGGTCATCTCCCACGTTCACGAAGCACGCCCAGATACCTATACAAGCGTCGAGATCGCCAAGACATTATCATTTATGACAGGATTAATCCTTCTCGCATTAGGCTTGCTTCGTCTGGGATGGCTTGTGGAAGTGCTTCCATACATCCCTGTGTCAGCCTTCATCACAGCTGCCAGCATAATCATCATGTGTACCCAGCTGCCTGTGCTATTAGGTATCCCTGGTGTTAATACACGAGAATACCCTTACAAAGTTTTGATATCGACACTTAGTAAGATTAGCGACACACAATTAGATGCTGCTATTGGCATTACCTGCTTAGTCCTACTCGAGTTGGCCAAGTACTTCTTTGCTAAGATGGAGGTTTGCCAACCAGCAAGAAAGCGGATGTGGTCGGTTATATCATCTCTACGTCTTACTTTTGCCATGTTACTTTATACACTGGTTAGCTTCTTGGTTAACCGCAACTTAACGGAAGCGGAAAGCAAGTTCAGCATTGTAGGTCACATCAACAAAGGTACGTTAATTCTTTGATCATAAAGCGACTGTTCAAGCATCATCTGCTGACCGATCTCAGGTTTTGTCCATGCTGGGCCACCGGCTCTCAAGACCGACCTCATCGGCGTCATTCTTCCTCAGAGTCCAATCATCATCATCATTCTAATCGTTGAGCATATTGCCATTGCCAAAAACTTTGGTAAGAAATTCGGGTACGAGGTGGTTCCGTCACAAGAGATCATGGCTCAAGGAACTGCAAACATATTGGGTCCCTTTGTAGGGGGCTACTCATGCACAGGATCGTTCGGAGCGTCGGCCGTGCTGTCTAAGGCTTCTGTTAGGACACCTATGGCTGGGCTCTTTAGCGCACTGATGTTACTTCTTGCGCTCTATGCTCTTACAGGGGTCTTTTACTATATTCCGAGAGCGGCTCTGGCAGGGCTGATTATACATGCCGTGGTGAATCTAGTGGCATCACCTTATACTGTTCTCAAGTACTGGCATCTCTCTCCGTTCGAATGCCTGGTTTGGGTGGCTGGTGTTATCGTTGCTATCTTCACAGGCCTTGAAACAGCCATATATCTCACCACTGGACTTTCGTTTCTAATGCTGCTTGTGCGCATTGCGCGGACCAATGGCCAGTTCTTAGGCCGGATACCTGTTCAACAAATAGCATCGAGCCAAGACGAGCAGCCAACAGCTACAGATGTGTCTGATAACACAGTTGTGCGCGATGTCTATCTGAGCCTGGCCCGTGACGATGCCTCTAACAAAGAAATCGTGGTGGAAAGTCCGCATCCAGGCGTCCTGATCTACCACTTTCCTGAGGGTCTCAATTACCTAAATCAGGCATTACATCTCAAGACTTTAACAGATTATGTGTACACCCAAACCAGGCGCACGTCAGAAGAGCCACCGACTGACAGAAGTGAAACTCTTTGGTGTGACTCACCCATTGTGTACAAGTCAGACACAGCGCTACCGACATTACAAGCCATCGTTATAGATTGTTCAACCATTCACAGTATCGATATCACGAGTATTCAGGGTTTGGTTGATGCAAGAGAAGCGTTGAACAGATGGGTAAGTCCGTCCACGCTGGAATGGCACTTTGGCGGACTTCACAACCGATGGGCTCGGCGGGCTCTGGCAGCGGCCGGGTTTGGTGGCAAGACAGCTGATGTTTGCCACTCGGTTGGAAGCTGGACACGAGCTCTATCCTTGACTAGCTCCTTTGACGAAGCAACATTGGGCAATCGGAGGAGTACAGACCACGAGAGCACAATTGGCACACGACACGGTGATGACGGAGGTACAAACTCAAGCATGGAAAGCTCAAAGGTGCAGACCGGAGACAGAGCGTCATCGACTGATGCACTTCGGATCTCGGAAATGAAAACGGAAAAGCGACAAGGACCCGCACCGGTCTTTGCGCTCAACAGGCCATTCTTCCATGCTGATCTTGGCGAAGCGGTAGCCGCAGCTTTGGAAACCGCACGCACAAACAGTTTCCGTCTAGACTCTGAGACTGAAACTGTCACTGATTGATCCGCCGCTTGCCCCACCTGTCGGCGGAAATCCGACTCCCGGCCGAACACCGGTGACCCACTCCGCGATCCCCGAGGCCGCGGGGATCTGGGGATACTGGGGATGTGGAGTCCCACATTGTCGGGAACTTAATGAAATGAATCTATGATTTCTTATCCCCATGAAGAATCATAGCACGTAGAAGCGAAAAATTTATATAGATAGAAAATGGGTTAATAAAAAGTCGGTTCTTATAAGTCCTTCCCAGTTGAAACTATTTAACTTCTACATACTCACCAGGTTCTTTACGGCATCTGCATTAAGGGCTACTATTTTTACAAGGTATAACTCAAGTAAAAAAAGCCAGTTACAAGACCTAGCCAATACTGATCAGCAGCTATAGATAGATTAAAAATATCTACTGATATATTGTCTTTAATTATCATATTACAGCCTTTATCTCTTTAATCTAACAGCCTTATTGGCAGCGTTAAATCCGTCCCTAGAAGTAGTAAGAGCACCCTCTGAGATAGGAATAATGCCCTACAAAGGGTAAGAAGCTACATCCTCACTGAACTATATATATACATGTATCGCTTAACTTATCTGCCTATTCTTAAGGTGTTGCCCATCAGAGCTTTAACAGGGACTTGTTCCGGCACGGCTCTTGTTCAAGCTACCTGCGGATGTTGGCTTTTATGCATATCTTTTTGGTGGATCTTTTCTCGGGGACGCGGAAGCCGCTGGTGAGCCGACCCGAGATTAGTTCGGCCAAGGTGGTTATCGGCTACGAGATGGCCATGCTTGCCGTTCACCGCAAGACTGCCATATGCCACGCGGAGTGCCACACTACTACATTGATTTTTTTATAGCTATGAGCTATTACGATAATATAATTATTTTTATCTTTTTTTTCTTTCTTTTTATTTTTCTATATTTTTTTTTTCTATGCTTATCTTCTCTAATAGCTAGATATTATATCCTTATTAATAGCAATATTGACAAAAGGGATAGCTAGACTGTAAGTATATCAATATGTAGGAAAGATATTTAGTCTATGTATAAGGTTAACCTTACCTTTTTATATATATCTATAATTACCTACTATTATTTATCTACTAATCTATCATTAGCTATTAGGATTATTAGCAATAGTAATAAGTACTAGAGCATTATTATTATTTATTATTATTATTGTTGATATCTTTTTTTAACCAATGCTCTCTATTAAGAAGTAGGAGGCAAGGAGAAGAATATAAAAAGAGAAAGTGATTATTATATAGTTAATCCTATTCTTACGTTAATAGAAGTCAATACCAAGCCCTCCTATAGAAATTTATACCCAGCCCCGACGGTTCAGCCCATACACAGACCTCCTCCGCCAATTTTAATTCTACACCCAGCCCTGCGTTCACCTCGCATACCTGGCTCGGGACGATGGGCAGGTTCGAAGTCCGTGTGGAATACGCCTCGTTGCTCTGAGACGATCATAATGTACTGGAGTGACACCACGTTGAATAGAGTTTGGATCGGGGTTATCTTATAGTGGCGTTTCAGCATTGGTACACAATACGTTGTAAGTGTTGTGACTTATCTACATGTTCGTTGGCGGGTAGTTAATCGAATGTTTGAATATAACAAAGAGAAGTGCTGATAGGTGCACAAAAGACTCATGCTGCTATGGGAGAAGAAAATAGCATCTTGATAATTATCAAGAAAATAATACCACACTTCTTCATCAGGCACAATTGGCTTTTGAAGATTCTTGCAGGGTGAGTCACCTGCGCTACTCTTACCACTCAGACAAGCCTCCATTCACCAGTTTACTGAAATATGTCTATCTTGACCGATTTATTTTGTTTGCTCTGCAACTCAGTTAAAGGCTAGTGAGATGGCTAAGGCCGGAAGTTACCATGCTGCTCGAAGAGGGATATGATTAGATAGCGTCTTTGAATTCATAGAAATTGATGGTTTTCTTGAGTCATACCACTTTGTAATCTCGGGTTTGCTGCGTCAGGACACAGACTTGGCAGAATTTCTGAAGATTGTTTGAAGTGTAGTTTCACACATATATATAACACCAGATAATGTACGATACAACAGAAGCAATCTCAGCTAAACGTGATCTTCATCCTATCCAAGCAACTCCTCCAAGCTTGTCAACAATACCCCAAGAACAAAGGCCAAACACATGTCGTTCTCCCAATACTCAGTTCGTTTGTACCAATCACGCCCAGTCACAGATCCAACGGAAACCAGATCCACGTCCTGTGACCTCAGCAGTGCCGCGGGTTGCAGGCGAGGTCACGAGGTCCCAGATACGGGTACCATCGTTGGCGTTCATGGTGAATGCGATCTTGCTCGTGGTAGAGCGGGGGGAGGTGTTCCACCACTGAATCGAGTATTTACCGTTGCCCTGGTTCGTGATGTAGGCCGAGCAGGCGAGGTTGCCCGGCGCGACACGCTGACCGGCTGCGGGCCAAGTGAAGGACTGATCCAGCAGAGCTCTGGCTTCGAGCACACCGCGCTCTTCATGGTGGATCTCAGAAGAGGCAGCTGAGCGCTCTTCGAAGTGAGTGGCCGGCACAGCGTCGTGACGAGCGGCGATGGCGACGGCGTCGCTGTTGGGGGAAACGACAGCAGCGGGGAGAGCTGCAGCGATGGTGAAGAGACCGAAAACGGATAGGTAGTGCATGATGGCAAGTTTGGATGAAGTGAATATGGGTTTGTGGTTTGTGGTTGAGAAGGAAAGTGAGATTTGAGAATGAGTGAAAGTTGCAGAGATTTATAGTGATTTAAGGTATTACAGTGGATTGTTTGCATTGCGTCAACAGCCGAGTGGGATACAAATACCAGCTGTTGTCAATCTGTTTTTACCATACCTTCTACCTCTGGCGGGGCAATGTGTTTTCCTATTCCAGCAATGATAGGAACCCTACAAAAGCTTCCGGTGAAACCACTTTCCAGGATTGGAAAATTCCGCCATAATATAGGCCGTTAAGTGGTGTGAGGTGTACTGTATATCCGCTGTCATGGGTCCGTGGTGGCCTCGCTTGGTCGGAATTGGTTATCTTGTCCGGTCCAATGTAACTCTTGTTCCTTGTTTATGCGGAACGTATTGTACTGTTACATATATATATATCCGCGCCTTCGCCTATTGGAGGGTTTTATTCAAGGAAACCAAGTCGACATGCAGAACTTGTGGGTTTTATTCCAGGATACTACTGTGCGTATATTCGTTTATTTGTCAGTGTATAATCATAATCATTATTTCTCGCTAATGAGGGCTGTAAGACTTATAGATATTGAATTAGAATGACTGCTGCAAGTCTCTTGACTAGATATTCAAACATATTGTCAATATCTAGAGGCTAGAGTGAGAGTGAGAGCGAGTAAGGATACGAAAGGTCCCTTATTAAACGATGTCCCTCCTCAGAAACACAGCATCTGCATCAGCTATTTCCCTTGAAGGGTCTATGAAATAGCGAGTTTCTATGTGGATCAAGGTGTAGCCCCGTCGCTCGTACCACTCTTGGTTGGTCGTCTGCAATCGATGCCAGTTCGGAACGAAAGCTAATAATAGAATATCTTAAACTCACACCGAGGTACTTCCCACTCTCCTTGTACAATCTCTTTTGGAGTTCCTTCTTAGAAGTATCGATCGCCAGGGTCTTGGTACACAGAGGCTCGTCAATAGTCATTGCTTCGACAATGTCCATAGCTGCTCTTCCAATGCCCTTGCTTGGCAATGCTTTTAATACGTAGAATGTTTTGATCCAATAAAGCCCTTCCTTTGTTAGATCGAGACGTAGGCGTTCCGCCTTCTTGTCGCTATCATCTAATGATATATGGCCGATGGGGGTAGATTTTTGCTTGGGTAGGTGATTGAGGCTTGGCTCTGAGGCTTATGGCTAATCAGCCAACGAACTCTTGTCCTAGAATAAGAACCTGAGTCAGCTATAGTGCCAAAATATAATAGTTGAGTCTATAGCCCTACCGCGGGGAACTGGTCAAAGTGGAGTTATAGAGGCCCTTAAGTCACTGGGTTATTAGCTTAAAGAGTCTATTAAATTTTAGCTTATAACTTTATTATAGTTAATAGACTATATTAACTTACTATCCAGAAGATATTATATTTAGTAAATATAACTTTAAGTAATATAGTTATTATAACATAGTTAATAAGTATGCTGATTGGATAAGTATACTAAGTAAAAATCTTAGCCTTTAACTTTTAAATCCATATAGAAATACCATGAATTATCTAATCAATTAAAACGACTTACTATACTCTTCCCTAGAGAGGTCTTAATTATCTCTTAATATATCCTTATATTATACCTAGCCTTACTCTATATACCATAATTCTAACCCTTCAGTCACTCTAATTATTCTTAATTACTACTTTCTAATGATTTATCTACTATCTATACATTAATATCTATCTAATTAATTATCTATAATACTTTCTATATAGTTA
>JAJJWM010000757.1:0-19298 GCA_021655865.1 Fusarium guadeloupense
AACAGCTTCCGCACACACTCACAGCAGGGACCTAACGACCCCACCGGGGCGGCTGATTTTCCGGCCGAAGAAGCCGAGGGCCTGCATTTTACACCTTTCAATATAAGATATCGTGATTTTCAGATCAAATCTCTGCCCCAGAAGCCACTTGAACTCTTCTAGCTTTTCCTACCTATTTCCCTCATACAGTCATGGATCGAATACACCAACGACTGGGTCGCTTATCTCATCGAAAATGCCATTATTGATAACTGGAATAGCCCTCTCAAAGAACATTCATGCATCCTCCAGTGGGAGGGAATCTCTATCGCAACAGCGTATATATGGATTGAAATGATGATTTACTTAGGAATTCATAGGGAAATCTCAATAAAGGACCATTGGAAAGCCCCTAGCCTAGGAGATCAGCGCCCCTTTCACTCAGTTATGAAGTTTATATCCTTATGGAAGTTTAAGCTAATTATACGCTATTTCCGTACTTTTGACTATACCAAGCTCGATGTGAGCGATAAGAGCGATCTTCCTAAGGTCTTCCAAGCGGCCAGACCGTAGTCTGATTACATATAAAACGTATCTATAGAGCTCTTTATTCTAGGGACTAACCTCACTGTAGATGAGTATATGGTCCCCTATAAAGAAAGGAGCAAAGAGACAACCCTCGTCAAGAATAAACCTACACCAGTCGGCTTTAAAGTCTGGGTTATTGTGCAATATGGCTTCTTTCTGCGGTGGCTTTGGCATGTAAAGAGATCACTATATAACGCTGTGGTCATCAAGCTGCCCATGCCGAAGCTGCAAGGCAAGAAGGGAAAGCTACAGACTACGGTCACTCTCAGCAATACATAGAGCGTCATTATTTACCTGTATAATATGCTGCCAAAAGCGACATACTATATCTTTACGGATAATCTCTTCTCCTCGCCAAATCTCTTCCGTGCCCTTCGCGAAGCCAGCTACGGAGCCACAGGCACAGCACGCCCAAATTGCGGCATTAGCAAGGTGCTAAAGAGAGCGAAAGAGAGCGATAAGTCCGCTAAAGGCGCTACTTTTCAGTATAATGAGGTAAGAGCCATCTTTACAATAGATGGCCTTATGAATAGCTATGACATTTCTTACCTATTTCCCTTACTAACCAGTGTTTCTCTCTCTCTTCTAGGTCTCTTAAATCGCTTGGAAGGATAATAGCCTCATGCTCTTCCTTTCAACTGTGCACAGCGGTGCTAATGAGGAATGCACTGAGAAGAAGAGGAAGAAGCCGGCCAATAAGGGAGCACGATCACGAGCAATAGAGGAAGTCTTTGGTGATAATAGCTTCAAGATCATTCCAATACCAACAGTTGCTGCCGAATACAATAACGAGATGAACCACGTTGACCGCGGAGACCAGTTACGGTCATATACAACATACGAGCACCGATTTCGCCGTGGCCCTTGGCAGGCATTGCTTTGGGGCTTCCTTCTCGATATTGCACTTACGAATAGCTTCATTTTACAGCTCAAAACACCATGCCCTAACTGGAAGCTCTATACAACTCTCAAAGACTGGAAAGAATGCATCTATAACGCGATTTTCAACACATATACCGAGGAAAGTAAAGCCAGGAAAAGGAACTGCACAGGGCTAGAAGAGGACATCGAAGATGAAGAAACACACTGAATTCACATACAAAGAGATATCAACCATATCAAAAGAGGCAGGAAATCAGCTTGCCTAGCTTGCAAGGGCTTAAAGCAAGGGTAGCCCCGACCTTCTAAGAAAAGGGGCTATTTGCAGCCGATACAAGGGAACGCAAAGCGTATACCACAGACTAGGTACGGCTGCAAGAGGTGCAAAGTAGCAATATGTAACAATGCAACCTGCTGGTACTTCTATCACACGCCAAATTAGGTATGTTTAGAAGTACCTTTTGTTCCGTTCATTTTGATTGGTCTTATACCCTTGTCGGTACCCAGTTGGAGTCTTATGCCGCTTGAAGAGATACGCGTATCCACGCACCCGCGTCGCGCCATACGTCGGGGGCCAACGCTGTGAAGATCCTGACTCCAAACTTCAGTTCCCATTCGTCAGTATAAACCCATTACACACTTCCGGGCGTGAGTTAAACGACTGCTGCCTAGACAGGATACGATGGACTCTCTCGATCTCATCTACTTTCACTCCGCCCTTCGCATACTTATATGCAAATCGTGCTAATCCGCATTCGCGAAATAATAAATATCCCAGTTCACCCGATTATAGCAATGGCAAAGAATAGGACCGAAGAAGCTGGAACTCTATATCATCTACGGGACAAAGAGATTGTTTGCTTTTCTTTTGAAGTCTCCAAAGATATCACTCGCAATGGCACGGTGGACCAAGTTCCTACTCCTTACTGCCAGTCAAGCATGAGTGAATACTCAAAGTCAAAGATCAAGATTTGATACCGTCCAAGAAAACGGAACGCAAGGAACAGGTTTAGCGTCAGTTACAATCATGACGCTAAACCGTTTCCGGAACGAGTTAAATTGATATCTGTATCCACTTGACCCAACCAACAAAATTGTCAGTATGCTAGTAATTTTCCCCATATGTGTCGTTAGGCCAACCAACCAATCTAATAGTTAGAGAGAATAATTCACTCCGCAATTCGATCCTTGACTAAAATCCCCATCAACAAACCACCATTACATCACGACCCTCAACACAACAACACAAGCATCCCTTTGTCTATCCAGCATGTACATCGATGCTATCCACGCGTGGATCGATACCCTTGATCATCTGAACCCTTCAGCCTTTTCCAACGAGCACGGATTTGCCGACATTGACATTTGCGACTCTCTGAACGGGGTCAAGAGGAGGCTCAGTGGCGATTCAATGGAGAGCCCTTCGAAACGAAAGCGGACGGAAAACCGCCAACATGCGCATCATGACCCTAAGAAAACCCCATAAGCACCAGTAGCCAATAACACGAACGATATCTTTGAACATCCGCCTCCCTCGTTCAATTTCGCTGGTTCTACCGTCGACTCGACAGATGCCACAAGCATTTTTATAAAAGCCCTTGACTCCTGACCGTATCTCCCCTTTAGACAGGCATCCCAGCAATGAAACCAACGAAGTCCCTCGCCATCAAAACAATACAGGAAGCGGAGCGACCTGCATCGGCTTAACCACCCAATAAGGTTCAGCATGGAGTCCGATTTAAGAAAAGCACTTCCCTCTGATGCTCATGATCTCTATGATACATTGCAGGAGGTACAGTGGGGTTCTGAGATCCTCCCGCGCGCCCTGAAGGACAGGCCAAATGTAGAAATCCCCAATGCTCATCGTGCTATATGGCAGCCTGTAGATGAAACCCTGGGTGAAAATGCAGTTAAATCCCTTATTGAGAAACACTCCCGTTTTGAGGATATAGTCAGGCGCACAAAGCAGTCGACTGAATGGGGTCGCTCTGAGGCTGCCTGGAACTCCCATATTCACTGTCCAGTCCTTCACATGCTCGCCGAGACCTCGTCCGTCATGCCCGAGGACATAACATCAGCCCGCATCGTCCCGAGATTTCGCCCGTATTTCATTACTGTCGATGACAACATCGAGAGTGCATCATCGACGAGTAGTCACAATACCAGTGCCACAAGCAACACGTCGGTATCACAGGCCCATACAACAAAGTCAGTGCATAAGATGGTTGACTTTGTACTCACTCTCGAACCGGATGAACAACTCACTGCTATTATTAAACAGTACACGAACCCTTTAGCTGATGGAACAGTCAATCAGACAGCGTACGGTCCACTCAAAAATCGTCCTGCGCCGGTATTCATCGAGACCAAAACATCGGCTGGTAATCTCAAGACTTCGGGTATTCAGCTTGGGGTCTGGGTCACAGCATGGCACGAGAGTCTACGCAGCATCATGAGGCGCGGTGGGGCAGTCGAGCGGATCATTACAGTTCCTCTCATTCAGGTTTCAGCAGGTTCCTGGACGATCATGTTTACGGTGGATGGTGGGAATAAAGTCGTGAGTTATCTTCCCTGTCTTTCTATCCTTCTGGTCAGTAGAACTAACCTTCGTTAGCAAATTCTTTATGCCGAGCAGGCTATCATTGGCAACAGCGGTTCGTTGACGGGTATGTATCAGCTTCAAGCTGCATTCAAGGCAATTGCCGACTGGATGGAGGGGCCATTCAAGACATGGATTACCCAAGTTCTTACAAGGGCATTGGCGCAGCCATGAGTTGCAGTGATGGCGTAAAGAGGAGTGATTTGATTTTAAATTTGTTATGATAGATACCCTACTGTCCAAAGGATCGTCCGAATCCCGCCGCAGTTCCCGGCCCCATTGTTTTCCTTTGTCGATGGTGGGGAATCTACAATGATTTCTCCTTTAGTCTACGTCAGATGCGATTGGCTGTAATTGTGAGAGAAGAGAGAAGGGAGATTAGAGAGAGTTGGTCGGCCTCCCACCTGCAAACCTCGACGCAGCCCGATTTTGACTTAAAAGGGTGCCCCGCCTCCTCATCTAACCCTAAGTAGAGCCAACACTCAAACCCGCATTCTATATTACGAATTTTCAACAGAGATCTAACCAGACAAGGCTGACCAGACCCCAGCGTGTTTGACTCTAGTAGGTCAGCATTCCTTTTACCTTCTTAGCTGCAGGGCGCTGAACAGCAGATGTAGAAAATATGGTTCAATCTTCCCCAGATTCTGAGCCTGTTTCCAGTCAAGGAGACACGCAGAAAACACCACCCAGCAAAAAGCCATCCATCTATGTATTCGATTCAAATGGGGATACGCAGCTCGTTCTCAGTACGTACAAGTCTCAGCCCTTGAACTGGGAAATGGAGACAATCTCCATCGGACGGAAAAGCTCCAAGAAGTCCACCAAGAAAAAGAAGAAAAGGCCTGGGCCCAAGAAAACTTTTGGTGTTGATGCGGAGCCCAAGGCCAATGAAAAAACTTATGATGTTCGCGATGGAAAGGTTCATGAAGCTAGCAATGAAGCTGCCCATTCGCCCGACGTCGAAGGGGTTGTTGATGGCACCTCAATTTCAAGCCTTCTAGTTCGAACCAGTTCTGCAGAGCCCCAGACCAACCCATCGATTCCACCATCGTTTAAGTATACTTTCAGCATACCTTCCGACGAGTTCAACATAGAATTCTCGCGTCCAGAATTCTCGGACGACGAAAAGCCGGAGACAGAGCGTACCGACGTTGGACCAAGTGCCGACAGCTCAAATCTTAAAGTGCAAGACTGGGGTTTCGGAGAAAAACCCGGAATACGATATAACCAAGTAGAGATTCGAATGCTAGTTTCAGGAAAGCACTTGGAACTAGCTTCATCTTCCTTCAAGAAGATGCTTGTTGGTCCTTTTATGGAGGGAATAGTCGATATTTCAGGCCGTCGCCGGATAACAGCGAGCGATTGGGACCCCGAGGCTTTCAATATAGTTCTGACTATCATGCACGGATACCACCGAAATGCACCAAAGTCACTCAGCCTCGAAATGCTCACCAAGCTCGCCATGATCGTGGACTATTATGATTGCCATGAGAGCCTTGAGCTATACGCTGATATCTGGCTAGAAGGTTTAAAGTCAGAGGTGCCTACTGTTTATGGACGAGATTGTATTCTGTGGATGTTCATATCCTGGGTGTTTTCGCAACCGGATTCGTTTCAAAGTATGACCCGGCTTGCTTTACTACACAGTGAGAAGTTGATCGAAGCTGAAGATTTCCCAATCCCAGGAGATCTTCTTGGTGAGTCTAATCATAGCGGTAGTTTTACGTCCATTACTGATCCATGTTGCAGATAAGATTGACAAGGCACGCCAAAACACTCTCGGAAGCATTTTTACGGGCATCTACGATCTTCTTGATCTTCTGCAGGAGAAAGACGAGTGTTCCTATGAGTGCTCGTCCATGCTTTTGGGTACTTTGATCAAAGATCTAAGAAAACATGGAATTCTGAGCCCGCGCTGCGGAAAGCCGTTCTATGGACTCAGCGTTGAAGGTTCTAAAAATATGATAAAGAGTTTTAAGAAGCCTCAGTGGTATTACCAGGGCGGGCGCTATGGCGGCGGTCACCCCTGTACTATCCAAAGCAAGTTGGCTCTGATCTTGGAAAGGGTGGAAAATGAGCTTCGTGTTTTTGACCTGCAAGATTTCCGACTAGCAAAGAGTCGCATGCTTGCCTAGTAGAATCTAAGGACTTGACTTTTAGAACAAGTGAAGTGTAATCAAACTTGATTGTTATCGCGATGGGCAAACATTATATGAGAACGGATTGTAACAGACTCCAATCAAACACTAGAATCAAACATAAGTTCCTCATTCATCATATTGAACCGAGTGACCATGTTGATCTATATTGCCTGGTAGGCACGGCAGGGTCACTAGTGAATGCCCTGATTTAAAGGTATGGGAGGTTGGTCTTAAGATTTGTCAAGTAACTCACAACCGAGATGTCAAATAGCTAGCTCCACTCTAACGATCAGCAGCACCTATGCCACATCTAGAAATCCTTTGAGCCTTTCTCTTACAATATTTCGGCCAGATAATGTCATTGTCAGCACTTATTACGGTACTGCCGACCAGGCACAAGGTACAGAGTACAGAAGACTAACTGCAAAAGGAAGCTAGTGGAATGGATTTAATTGGTCGGGTAGCAGATAAGATCAACTACCTTATCGATCCAGACTAAACCTGGGCCTGGAATCGGGGAGATTGACCTACTCAATTATGAAATACAGAAACGGGCCCCGTTTCGTGTTTTAGTCCAATCATGCTTCTCCATTTCAGCAGGGATCATTCCACATGTAAACGGAACCCCTTCCTGTTTTTGACTCTCGACAGTGATCGCAAAATGGGCCCGTTTTCGCGTCGCGCTGATCCGTGCCAACTATGTTGACTTCATTGAACTTCCTCTAACTAACTTGCATTGCTTACCTTCTACAAAAGATTTCAGTCGATCAATCTGTAATATGGATCAAATGCATCAAGAAATTCAAGTTAGCCTGGACCAGTATTCCAGGTTGGAAAAACTTTATCTTCACTTCAATCTACCAACCAGGCCATCAACTGTACGATAGAGTTAGCTGGCCCAAAACTCCCTGCATTACCGGCCCGTTTAGACAATTTCTAAAGCTGTTGGGGGAAAGAGAAAACAGCCTCAGTCTATTTCCGTTTTCGGTTTTGATATAAACCCTGTCCGAAGGCTTAAAAACGGCTTGCTTGACCGGCTGCAGCCACAACAGTCCTTTCGATAGGGTAAGCAAGGCAGACTTCGACACATGCTAGTCTGTACATAGGGGCTTAATATGGCGGGCAGCTGACCGCGTAGCCGATGCACAGGGCCAGTGGGTGTACAATGACACTTGTGGCAAACTAACAAATGCAGGTGAACAATTCGAAATAAGAGGACTGAATCGGTAATCATTGGCTGTATACATTCCTCAGTTGTGAGGCGACACGCCTACCCCATACACCACGTCAGCATCAAGTAGTCGTTGGGCAGACCGGCCCGCTCCGCAGAGATCCTTGAGTCCTGATCAGATGATCCATATTACCGATTCGCCTCAAAGAACAAAAACGCCTACTGTATTACAGGTGTTGGCTGTAACCGACCTTCTTCCCTCGCCTTATACGATAAATACCGATGAGTTGCTTCGTATACGGCGGCAGATAAAGTGGATAGAACCGGCAAGATGCGGCATTTTCTCAACTTACATTGCCCAAATGTCATGAAACCATTGCTGCCTGAAACACACCAAACTTGCGACAACGCAAAAGCAGTCATGCCTTTGTCAAGCTGAGTTGGCTAGTTGCAAGCTTGCAGGGGCAGCTCATCAACTGCCGTACGTCCAGAGGAGGCCCGAGCGTTGATCATTGACCAATTGACCCTCTGACATTTGAGTCCGGTAGGGGACGTTGTTCCATCCTTGCCGCCTGATGGTTTTTGGCATTGTGAATGGCTATGGTGGGGCTCTGATTACAGCAGCGTGTCCGCGATTACTGATAAAAGCCTTAACAAACTTGCCACGAGATTATACGCCAAGCCAAATAGGCTCAGGACCTTAGTAAAGTCATCTCTAAGCACCGCCTGCCAAACAATTAGGCTGAAAAAAGGTAATAAACAGTCTCCTATATTAGGGATCAGTTTGACTATATAGCATGACACTTGCACTGCTGCCGTCGCTTTTGGTTCTTATAGCAAAAAACAAAGAGATATAGAATGCTTTTAGTCTTCTCCTGAATGCATAAAGTTAGATGATGAATTTGAGGGTTTGACAGTACTCTACAGAGTGAACGGTGAGCCTATAGATCTAGAGTACATAAAACCCACCCCACAGCCTCTCATAGTCATACTAAACAGGTGCCCTCCTTATGTCAAGATCCGTCCCTTCCCAAAATAGCCCCACCAAATTCTTACTATAGTCCGGATTTTGGGCATTGTAATACTTACGTTTCTTCTACATAGCATCTGTGCCGTCCTTGAGATCGACGGACATGCATTCGATACTTGGATGGCACCGACCAAAACGTGGCTCATAGACCATTTACCTAGTAAGTTTCCAAAAAGCCGAGTTGTGACAGGTTGTGAATTTCGTCTTTTACTTAAAATGGGACTGACAATAGGGATATAAGCCAGTCGTGGTAGTATTTTAACGAAATACAAAGATACGAGTGTACGGACAGCCTGGCAACATGCACAGGCCATAATTAATGTAATTCGATAAAATATATAAAGACATGCCGTGTGCACAGACAGCATACCAGCGTGCACAGGCCAGAATCGTCGTAATTCGTCAAATTACCACCACGACTGCGCACACTAGTAGGGACGCCCCTGGAGCGGCGAAATCAACTGTATACGCAATATCAAGTGGCTGTATTTCGGTGAGTTCGAGGACCAATGCCGTGGAGGGCGATTGAAATTTCTGTCTGGTGAATCTGTTCACAATCCTTATCCCACGTCAGCAACCGGTAAGTCGTACATGGCTATCACATCAGTGTCTCTGGTGGCCCTATGAGCGTTGTCAAGCAGTCTGCAGGCCCGGTCACGTCTGATGGTGACAGCGGAATGCATGTAAAAGGCCTGCCGCCCCCGTGCAATTTTGATTGCTCCAAAAATCTTGCAAAGAATATGAACGAGACAGGAAACTTGCAAAAAAACGACTATCACTACCCGGGGTTCAAACATATATAAAAAATGAGTTCGATATTACCACCGGGACCTCGTCCTTGCGCATCCTCACTGGCAACTCTCCCTTCCGATCATTTGCCCGCTCAGCAGTTGGTGAGACATACCATCTTAACTCTGCTTCTTATGCGTCACGGATGCATCTACGCTGGTGTATCCATCCTGGCATGTGTGGCATCCCGCATCTTCGACCTCGGTGATGAATTGTCCATCCGGTGGGCTCTACACCTCACGGTCTTCGTTTATTGCCAAAGGACGTCGATATTGCCATATCTCCAACTGCCTGATCATGTAACTTCTTCATACTTTACTATTTGGGCGAATATTCACTATGATCTCTTTAACCTTGGCCTTGAATTTGCCCCGTTCTATCTGATTGAGTGGTTTCGGTGGCACTGGGGACATCTTTGGCACACAATCTGGCTTATCTGCTCAAGGGTTTTTCTCTCAATTCTCGGCTTAGCGGTCCTCACTTTCTGTTTCTCTATATGTCCAGAGACGACTAGGACCCGGGTCCTACTCTGCTTCCAGGACTTTAAGAGGAGAGTTGAAGACATTTTTAAGGTGATTGGCTACTTGTTCAACGTGTTGGTCCGTTACTTCCATGAGCACAAAGACAGATGCCGACGTAGAACGGAACCAAACTTCACCCTGCCAGAATTTAAATACGAAGCAGTCCTAAACGATCGACAATTCCGACTCCTCAAACTCCACCGAAAGGTACCCCTACAAGACCTCAAGTGCGAACTAGTTATCAAGCCATTGGGTAAGACGGAACCATACCAAGCCATCTCATATACTTGGAGCGACCAAAAGCCAACCGAAGAAGTCATCATTAATGAGTCACGTCTACTTATCACTCTCAACGCATACAAAGCCTTGCGGTCCATGCAGTCCATGTGGTCGCCAAAGATGGTATGGATTGACTCTATATGCATCGACCAAGGGAATGACTCGGACAAAACGGCGCAAATAAAGCTCATGACGGATATTTATAGCAAGGCGTCACAAGTAACCGTATGGCTCGGAGATTCTTACGACGGGCATCTCGCCATGCAGCTCACAGGGGAGCTCTCCATAACCATACTTACGGTTCCTGCGTTGGATCTTGTGAAATGGTACGGAAATCAATTGGAGACACCTCGATGGTTAGCCCTCAAAAAGCTGGTCTTGCGTCCTTGGTTCTCTAGAGTCTGGGTCGTCCAAGAAGTGGCCGTGGCATCCTCAGTTCAAGTCCGTTATGGAAATTTACAGCTCACCTGGGAGTCCCTGTTGTCAGTGTTCTCTGCTGCAGTAGGTCCTACATGTCTTCTTGCTCTCGATCCTCGCACAGGAGTGGAAGCATCCAGGAACGGCCAGAATGCCATGGTCATGGAATATTTCAGAAACAACAGGAAACAGAACACGAAGATTTCATTGTTTGCATGCCTGGAGCTTTGTATCGAATTCAGCAGCAAGGACCCAAGAGACAAGATCTTTGCTCTACAGGCAATGAGCCGGGAGGGACTTGGAAACTTGGAGCCAGATTACCACAAGTCAGCTTTTGAGGTATATACCGATGTGGCTCGATATATTCTTCGTACTACCGACACCAATCGTCTTTCAATGCTCTCACTAGCTGGTACTGGCTTTCCCAGAGCTACGATGGTAGATGGCCTTCCTTCTTGGGTACCGCAATGGAATTCTAGAGAGTCGGGCATACCGCTTACAAACACTTATAATCGAAAAGGACCATGCGTATATGATTATAACGCCTCAGGTTCCACGCTACCCGTGATTCATTGGCGAGAAGACCCAAAATTGCTCGTTGTTGGCGGTGTCTACATTGATGAGATTGTCGCCATTGGGAACTCAACCCCGCTTCGGCTCGAAAGCGATATTGCTGACCCTTCCTCCCAAACCGATTCACTTGACCGGCTCCAGAACTGGACTCTTGAGGCGCAGCGCCTCGCCTCGAAGGTGTCGTCGCCAGGCTTACCCTGCAATCATGAACGTGAACTGCATTGGCCTGCCATTGAAGGAACATTTCGCTACCATCCAACTAATCAGACCGTCGGCGAGGCATTCTGGAGAACCTGCATGGGAGACCGCCTCATGTCTGCCGAAGGGGTAGTACGGCCGGCACCAACTAAATACGGCGACTACGCTAGAGATGCGGACAAGATCCGTTCATGCGGATACTGCGTTAGCAATCCTGATGACCCTCGTTCCTTTGAACTTATGTTCCGCGCGTTGAGAGAATTTTCATCAGTGGAGGAGGTCCAGCAGTGCGTCTCTGGTAGCACAAAGTTTGAGGCAGCGATAGGCCCGCATCAGTACCACCGAAGCTTTTGCACCACCAGGTTAGGATACATTGGTTTGGTGCCGCCATATTCGCAAGTTGGGGACGCAATATGTGTCATGTTCGGCATGCAAACGCCCAGTATTTTGAGGCGGGTTCCGGGTATTATAGAGAATACCTACGAACTAATCGGGGAGTGCTATATACATGGTTTAATGAATGGGGAGAGTGTTGATTTAGGGGCGGAAATGAGAGAGTTTGTCTTATGTTAGCAGTAACTTATATGTGGTTTTGTAACTTTGAATAAAATCATATGGCAATATCAGGAATCAGGATGATGGGGTGTTCAGGGAACAAAAGTGTTTCAGAAAAATACAAAGATAATACCAAACTGATAAGTATCAAACATGTTTTAATTATACCTTATGCTTTATATCCTCCCTTCTCTGCCATATTTCATGGTCAATCTAATTCAAGACTCAAACCCACTAAGTCATTGCTTACAAAATAACGTTATACCCTTGTCCATGGCTTACAAGAGCAACCAATGTCGTTGCATTTAAACGCATACAGTACCCTTGTCGGTCTTCTAGAGCCATTACGATGAAGAATAAACACATATACTGAATCCACTTTATACTCCCAACCCAAGAGTATACACAAACCCACATGAAGCTCAGGGTTGAGAGTAAGATAGTCCATTAATGACATCTTTAGATTATAGTATCAGTCTATAGTCAAGACAAAGTGAAACTCACAAAAGGTTAATACACTTAATAATAGAATATAGTAAATATCTTCTGGAAGGTATTATGAAATTATAGAGGGCATCATCATTATATGATATTTACGTTCTCAGTATAGAGGCAATTATTAGATATTAGACCTACTCTTTCTACAAAAAGAATACACTGAATCAGTCTCTAACTCAAGGTATAGTACACTTTACCAAGGTATAGCAATAATCTCGGCAGTTGATGTTATCTATACAATTCCACCCCTACCGCCTTGCGCCCCGTAATCTCAATTGATTATCCCCTTGTGAGTACAGCCAATCATCTATCCTCTCCGCAGTATCATTAGTAGGCCATAAAAAGCAAAATCAATAGACATAAAACCCTATCTATATGAATGTAAACATTATAAGCAGGTATAATGAAAATAAACAAACAAGTAAGTAAGTAGACCAACAAAACTCCCATCACTGGTTATAGAAACAAAAAGTATAGTTATTATAGTATACCGGATCATATTATTAACTTTACAGAAAGGAATTTTATACATATTATAATAGGTCGTTATATGCTCTCGGCATAAGAAAAGGCAGATAAGGCTAATCGTGAGCAAGACCGTTTAAGACAATATCGTTTAGCAGCCCATCAGAACGATAGCATACACCTCAACAATTCTCATCTTCATAGCATAAATACCCCCTTATCGATCTTTCCGGGTGAATATCTCATAGAAATAGATCAAGAGAAAAGTCCTGCTTCCAGTATGTATATTTTCTGTCTAAATATAGACTCTACCTGGTCGGGCTAACATTTGAACTCAGCAGTACATAACGTTGAACAGCCCGAAAATACTACCCTACACCCAACTGACGACCGACCAGCCTCTACTGTCCCTCGAAGAAGCCGAACCCCACCCGCTAATCAATCGATCGTAACGACGTACAAGCCGATAATACAAGTGGATGAAACAGCCCTGTAACCGGATGCATCTATACAGTTGATCCACAAACATACACACCCCAGCGCCATCTGTATCACGACGCAATATCCTGGGACCATAGATCACCGAGATGCAGCGATTACAGGGGATAAGGCAGAATCCACCTCGGCGGTTAAAGTCTTAAGCTCGAATTTCACTATACAAGATGAACAACAGGCCATTCCTAGACCTGGCCATCCCCAAAACGACCCTGCCCTGTCGCCGCGTAAGCGAACGCGTCTCTGCGTCCAACGATACCGCAACCAACGGCACCTTATAAGGGCACAACAAATCGTGCAGCAGTTCGACATTACTGAAGAACTACTGCCTACGGTTGGGTTCTCCGGCCTTACCTTACGTGATGACCCAGCCTCATCTATTTCTCCCGGTGAGGTTCGGCCTGGACCGGATCATATACCAGATGACAAGCTTGACCCCGAGTCCGAAGCTGGACCAATACTCTTCCCATCATCTTCAAGCCATCTTACTGCTTATATAGAGGGTAGAAATGACGATGGCAAATCTAAGAGCTTCGGGCTCGACAATAATGCTATATCAGACTCATCGGTCTCAGTTCACCCATTATTATCGACTGGCTCTACTCCCCATAACAATCAATCACCTCAGTGCAGAAGTTCTACTTCCTCGCCTATGCCAAACTCCCCGGTCTCGTCATCATCATCACCCGACCTATCTTTAATATCATCAGTGGGTGGAGATAAATCCATCGTCAGGGGTTATCTCTAAGTGATTAGTGAACAAGATATAGCTGGTAGGCCTGATTTCTTATGTATATAGAGCGACATATATAATCATATACTTAGAACTTTTTTTAACCATCAGTATAACTATAAGCCTATTGAGCGATATTTATCCATCCAACTTACCCTCAACATACTGATCTATCAGTCTTAACCATTAGGCCTAAATTCATATGAGCATGCCGAGTTGGAAAACACCTATACGCTACAGGAACACATCAATCATATTAGCCATTCTCTTCCTCCTTTGCCGGCAATTTTTACGGAGCGTAATAAGGCATGTGATCCTCGCGCTTCTTTCTTATACTGGCAGAGCTTCCTTTCGGACCAACCACCCGCATGCTTGTCATTCCGCAAGACACAGGCCTCTTTGTCCCAAGACTACATGACTGTTATACGCCGGTGGGACGTTGACAGTATCTGGCTTGGTGCCAAGGATCTTTTAGCCATTTAGGCCCCCAACCAATTTCAGCTTTCCTTCTTCCTACCCCACAAAAGCAACATTTCTACCTACCAGATCATCCAGCCTTACGGCCTTGACATAGTGTATACGAGACATACCTATATCGGCTCTTTTACTACGGGAAGTATTCGCTTCTCCGTTTTCTTGTTCTTTCTCAGCGCGGCCCGTTCTTAGATAAGGGCCTCCTCAAATAGTCTTTCTCTTGTGCAGTTCAAGGATCTTTATGACAAGATCATCCTCCCGGCAGTCTATGAGACCGTTCTGGATCATGCACGGCAGGAGATCCCAGGCTCATATGATCTTGTCTACGCAAAGTCTCATGCTTACCAGGAAAAGCCAGGTGCCGGTCGGTGGAATGCCGAAGACGAAAGCCGAGCGTTTCGCCTGGCATATGATATCCCCGCTAGCGCTCTTCCCAGTTTCTGGGCTTCAATCATGGAGAAAGCAAGACTTTATCGAGTTTGGATGCAGCAAGGCGAAGATATTGCCTACTTCCAGAACCCCCATCTGCTTTTCCAATCTCACGATTTGAAGAACGTGTTTATATAACCAAGTTTGGAAGAAAGCTTGGGGTTGTTTCAAGATACTGTTCTGGCCGGCCTGAACCCAAACCACCTTAACATACACTCTTGCTGGCTCGACGTCGGTATATGAGATTATGTAATTAGATCCCTATCATTATCCCCATCATACGGTACTACTAGGAGCACTAAAGCTTGGATACTGCTCTAGAAAAGTAAATACTGTTGGCATCTTCATAACCAACTTCAGGGTTTGGCACCAGAAGCCACTCTCCAAGCTAGTTACTATTATACCTTCCTCCTCCGTGATGCTGGCACTTACTATGCCAAGGCAAAGGCAACTTAAAGATCAAACCCAGGCTACCCAAAAGTAAGGTTACCTGGCGTCATCCGAGCCAAGGCGTATAACTGTTATAAAGAGCTCACCGGAGTCATGTTTAGCGATTATCAACTATTTAGCTCAGGCTTGCTCTCACTCCTTGCTCTTGACGAGGGTATACTGGAAGATCTAGTGGGCATGAATCAAAATCGCCAATGCGTCTTCATGTCTCAGCTTAACCGCTCCCATCTCATGCATGCTTAGGATGCCAATAAGCGATATATAAGAGCTATCTCATCTTCAAGTAGGTATCCGAATTTCGGTGTTCAGAAAGAAGTCACGTTTCGGCTTGATGTTGTCCTTGCTATGTGGAGCCACGGCGAATTTGAGCCCGGGAGAAACCCTCACGTCGGCCCGGTATCTTAGGACATCTACCTTGATTCCGGGGAAGGTGAGACCTACTGCCCCTTTTGGGTGGTTCCGACTAAGGTAATAAACTCATTTGTATTAACGTAAGCTGCTCGGTTTATCCTTCCACTTGACTACATCTTCCAAGAAGTAAGCAAAGTATATAAGCGGTTGATACATTCATCTAACCCTATCCAATGGATACTCACATTTTATACCTCCCAACTATTCTACCGCCTTCTCACTTACACACTCAATGATGAATAAGTGGGACAGAACTTTAACAACTGGATATAGCGGCCAGTCTGGACAGTGAAGGGTTATAGCCAAGATAAGAAATCTCGTAAGGAGCGGCGGGGTCTCAGTCTGGAAGCAACTATTGATGAGTCTAGGACACTCTGGATCCCCCGCCGTCACATTGATTGACAATGAGGCCACATTTCGCTCGAGGTACTGATAAATTTATACGTACCTCGGAGCCCGCTTCAGACGAAGCTAGCCCACCAGCCTAATGTACAGGCTCTCATGACCACCCAGGTCACCGTCGAGCTTCTATTCCAACAGCTGATCCGTGACGCTATGAGGGCGTACGATCGAGGGCAGAATGAGGGTGCAAAAGAGTTGCTCAGTCGGGCGATCGTCCTTGCCGCCGAGGAGACCGCCCGAGCGTATCATCAACACTTCCTTGCCAAGATTGAGGCATACTGGAATTGAGTATGGTATGACTTAAGGCATCAGAACCTACCAGCTCTTACTCAGCTGCGATAGGCCCAGGTTGAATCTACTGCTGAGGCTGGCCACATACCTACAGCCTGGACAGTTCATGAGATATACACAGAGGCATGAGCTATATATCGCAAAATCGCGCTAGCCGAGTTGAGTACAGTGAGAAGGGGCATGATAACTGAAGAACTACCTTGTTGGATGACCATGCGTCGACGTCTGCCCCCCAAGAACGGCTGGTCTAACTTTATGTTCAATCTTCTCTTTGGTCACTCCAAGCCGCCAACCTAAAGTCAACTGTATTTTCTTCAACTCTATCGATATTTTAAGGATTATTGGGACAGTAAGTGTACGTTTATAGGCCAGTTTGACAGTCATTTCAGTACCGAGATTGGTCATTACATCCAGGTTGCATTCAACAGTGACTACAGCAAAGAGGTTAGTATAAACCATAGCAGGGGAACCTGGTATTACGATAAGCCAGCCTTCTTCCAGATCCAATATTGGGCTCTATACTTTTCTCCTCCTCAGAAACAACAAGACACCCCCTTATCAGCTATATATCGCCACACCAATTATCCCTATGGTTTATCGCCTTCTACAACCCCAACGATCCCTTGCGCCTGAGAATTTCAAGGCATTAAATCATCAGCCTGGGAGCATTGGTTAGAGATCATGCTTAACACAAACCAACTATACTCTTCCGGTCATAGTACCATATAGCGTTATTACCAGCGGGCATTATTGTATACAACCTACCTAGTAGGTCCAACCTGGGGTCAAGACGGCGATATCAACTTCATATAGCCATGGTCTCTGGAGCGGTCAGGTGCTTATATCTGCGGACAGGAAGAAGACATCTTCCGGGTTCCAGTGTCAGACACACATATCTCAAGACGGATCGTCGACTCCGCCGCTTACCAGCCAACCATTCTGCTTCCAACGCGGGAGAATCTACTGAGTTTGCTTAATACTATAGACTCATTTTCGGGTCACTCAACCGGGTTTAAAGCATGCCTAAGATGGATGAGGCATCGACTTGATAATAATGGTAAACAGTATGATATTAGAAGCCACCTAATGGCCAAACAGCAGGCAGCGGCGGAATATGCCACTAAGGACTAGACTCTTTTGCAATGATTTCTGCGCCAATCAAAGCCCCCAGAACACAATATCGAGTTAGAGCATAGCAGCTCCAATACTGCGGCCGAACATAAAGACCAAGAGGATGCAGGATGGACGGAAGAGGATGAGACGGAGGAAGAAGGAACCAATATGCTTGAGCATGAAGGGTTAGGGTTAGGATAGGGTTAGTATTGACTATCTAAGCTATTCTGCCCAGGTGGTTTCTTCTAACTATAGATATAGCTTATAGAGATAATAATATTACTAAAGAGAGACTTTTTATAACTAATCTCTTTTAAATCCCCTTAGAAAAGGGAGAAAATAGCTATAGAGAAGGAAAAAGAGGTATTTTTCTAAGCTAAAAGAGGTCTAGAGATAGCAAAAAGTGGTTTTATAAAAAGGTATATCTCTAGGACTCTTAACGCTATAGAAGCTAGCCTCTTTAAGCCTAGTCTGATAGCTAGAGAGAAAGAAGAAGAGGAAAGAAAGGTGAGGAAGCTGGATAGGCTGAAAAAGCCAGGAAGGGCTGCTTTTCCTAGTAAAAAGAGACTTTAAGGTGGCAAAAAGTGGTTTTATAAAAGGCCTGCCTTTTGGTCCCTTATGACTAAGGAAACTAGCCTCTTTAGGCTTAGCCTGGTGACTAAAAGAGAAGGGAAGGAGCTGAAAGAGCTGGAAAGGCTAAAAAAGCCAGGAAGGGTTATTTTTCCTAGTAAAAAGAGACTTTAAGGTGGCAAAGAGTAGTTTTATAAAAGGCCTACCTTTTAGTCCCTACTGTACCAAGAACTACTTGTAATTTAATAAACTATATACTTTTCGTCCATGTACTGACCCTTTGTTATTATTATCTTCGTGAAACCATAGATATTATGGAAATTGGTTTTGGATTTTGAGACATTGAGTTGAAAGTTACTCAGAGGCATATAGTAATTGGATGACTGATCGTTAGCTATATGGTGACAGTAGAAAATAAGTATAAACGGGATACCAAGTCGCAATACTTAGGTATAATTATAGATACAGTCAGGATGAGTTTAGACAGTCAATAATTCCGGCTGGCGATATATTTGGACTGTCTCGGCATAAACTCCCAACCATTATGATATTCAATCGGTATATATTAGGCAAAAAGCATTTCTGGTTGAGTATAACCCAGCTGGTAATTATGTATATTCACAGTTAAGTTATGGAGCAAAAGAGTCTTGGATACACCAGAAAGATTTATTTGCCGTAGAGTACCCTTGTTATTTTGAGGTATGATAAAACTTGAATAGGGTATGTATTAGTAAGAGGTATGGGTAGCTTATAGGATTCTATATTTATTAATAGATAGATTAGATTATCCATAAGGATTTATATTTATATAAGTAAATTAAAATGGAAATATATTATTGATGGTATAGGGTAGGTTTTATGGAAAATATAGGGGGTAAGTTTTATTGCCATTTTAGAAAGTAGAATAGAAAATAAATAGATAAATCCTAAGATTAGTTTGAAAGTATTTTCCTAGAGTATGAATTGATTTAAATCCGGATTGTAGCCATGCTTATTTTTTTAATGTGGTTGAAAGTGACAGGGGGGTAATTAAAATGATCGGTGAAGTTTAGTAGGTTATGTTGGTCTGTGCATTGTAGGATGTCGTAAGAAGATGGAGGGATTAATATGGAAATAATATTATTCAATATAATGTATATGATAAGCATGCTGACCAAAAAATCCTAACCTAGAATTTTGGGCCCTGTTTTTATGTAGAATGATCCCTACTGAAATAGAGAAGCATGATTGGACTAAAACACGAAA
>JAJJWM010000760.1:0-26384 GCA_021655865.1 Fusarium guadeloupense
AGAGGGGTTATATACCGATGTGGAAGGCAGGACTGACTGAGAGTCAGTACTGGTTGATCTTTTGATTATTGGCGCAGTGGGTACCTTCCCTTATTGTGTTACAGATACCTTATATTAATGCTTATTATTTGAAATTAAAACTATAAGTAAGGAATATAATATTAGATTAAAGTAATTAAATATTATCTTATTACTTAAAAATACTTTATTATAAAAGAAGTATATATTCTCTTTAGGACATAAATTAACTTAAGGTATAGAGGAAAGGTAATAATTCACGCTATTAGCAACATTAATGGCACTAGGGATAGCATCTTTTTGATAGTAACCTTAGTGCTATATTTATAGCTTCCTTAGCGCTTCGTTAGAGGTAGATAAATGGCACTTAATTATCCTATTTATTTCCTCTTTGCTAAGCTTGCCTAATAGTAGCAAGGCATAATTTGATGAGCTAAAACAAGGAATAGGCATTTACTGGTAAAGTGTATCTTAGCGTAATGAATTTAGTGAGGCATGGGTGGCCTGCATGGGCCCTTCCCTTTGAATACCTAGGCAAGGATCATAGCCTTTACATCTACTTTGCCTGTCATCATGTAACCAGCCGTCAAAGTTTTCGTACATATTGTCGTGCGTGCTGTAACTGGATCGTACTGAACATCCTAACTATCGTGGAAAACCTTTAGGGATTTTCGGGAACGCTTTATAGAAGGCCCAAAAGTCCTGACAGAAAGTTGGGCGGTGATGATCGATTTCACTCAGGTCTTAATAAGGTTTCAGCCATAAGACTCAGCTTCCAATGACACATTGTTGACAAACCTTATCATACCTCTCCTTATCATTGCGTAGGGGCTTGAAGGCTCTTTTACTTTTCAATCTTTAAAACATACCTTGTCTTTTCTTTAACTTTTACGCATCTTGATAGATGGCGATATTCAATCAAGTGTGTTTAAAGAATGACCATATCCTAGGCCTCTTCTCCAGATCAAAAGCTAATATCTTATGGCAAATTCCATGTTGATCGAACAAATGAACAGTAGATACGTAAAATGCTCAAGGTGCTGCATAGGGTCGCCATATTTGTCACTGACTCTCTGTAGTTAAATCGAAACAAACAAAAGTAAGGAGCGTGTCTTTGTCCTTGCCCGATTGCTCCATCAAGATTGGACTTCAGGGGCAGGAGTGACCGACCATGTCGATCCAGTGAAAATGAGCTCTCCTTCATCTTCTAGATGCTTTGGATCAAGATATAAACAGTAATTTATCTGCCTCCTGTCAAGCAAAAAGTAAACGCGAAATATCATATAAACCTCGGACTGATCAGGGCTGTGATGAATGCGTTCCATCTATATGTATTAGACCATGTTGATAGAAACTTTGAAAGGAATACTTACCAGTCGATATTGGTGTCCGCTCACGAAGAATGGTGTTTTGCATGGCCCAGTCGTTGTCTTGACCTCGATGTAATATTTGGGACGCTTATCGGCCCATTCCTCATCGAGGATACCAGCTTCGATCAGAATCTCAGTAAGTAGTCCTTGAGAATCTGAGTAGACGAGATCTGCAGTTTCACGGTTAGGCCAGGGAGTGAGATCCGCATAGTCCGCAAGAATGTTGGTGTATGCCCTGATCGTGCTTTGCCAGTTTCCACGATCCCATCCTGGAAGCTCAAGTTTTGATAAGAGCTCGAATACCTAGATATTGATAAGTCATCCTCAGAATACACGTAACACTCCTATAAACACTCACGTATAGTTCTCCGGCGGCTCCAATCTTCTTGTCCCGCTCTTGTTGGCTGCTTGATTTAAATCTGTTCAAAACATCCAACCCATTGTAACTCAAGTATGAATTCGAATTTCCAGAATCGGGTAAGGCATCTCGCAGGTCATGCAGATCGAATGCCCCCCCCGATGGGAAGTTCGCTCTTCGAGCTGCTGCGATGACTCTATCAAGACTCGTGCGGTATTGCTCGTCCTCGATTGACTGGGACGCAGGCGATGAAGGAAATGGGCGGGGGTTGTTTGGGTCTTGAGAACTGGAAAAGCTGCTTTGCGGCAAATGATCAAGAGCAGGACGTGAGTCATTTCCTCCACTTCCTCGAACTTGCTGGGAAATGCTGCTTTGTCGCTCCACTGCTTCATACTCGGTTTCGGAAAAGCTTTCTCGGGGTTCCAAACCAGGCACTGCGTCATATCGTGATGACACGTCTGTCCCCATGGAGTGGGTTGGAGTGAGAACCAGTTCTGAAGACGTATGGCCTGTTTCGAGAGTCCGTTCAGATGCGTGATCATCTTCATCTTGTTCATTGTCGCTCTCGTCCTCATCTTCGAACTGCAACTGTATAATGCCCTGGTCGTCCAGGATCTCGCCAAGAACGGATCGATCACTGGCAAAAATGGAAGTCAGGGCATTTACTGCATCGACCTGAACATTGTCGGCAATGTTCGTATCCGGATCTTCCATGAGCCATGCCGCAAACTTCCTTGGAAGGACGGAGCCGAAACATACTTCCTGCGCTTTTCGTCCGTGTGGCACATAGATCGTCAGAATCCCAGCTGGCTCGGCGATATGGTCAGCAGCTGTCGTAAGTTCTTCCTTGTAAGTCCTGCCATTCTGTCTAATTTTCAGCACGGAAGATATCCCGTCAACTTCCAAGACCCTCATCGTTCGTAACTGTTCGTATAGTTGTTTTTCACCACGCTGAAAGCGTGGGCTCCTAAATGTGGCTGCGACTCTGATATTTGAAAGCCGTTAGAATCACTGATGCCATATAATTAGCTTAACGTACCGGCATATATGGTAGGCTTTAAGCCTCAAGTCCCGTTTCGTCGATGATATTGGCGAGCCAGAGTCGCCAGAAATTGCTGTGGTTTCCTGAACAGACTTGGATAGGCATCGATCCTGAATATCCAGCCAAGTAAAAAAAGGTCTCAACCGATGGACATTTTCCAGATCAAAATCCAAAAAGTTAATCCTGTCTTCAAACTTGGACCTCAGGTTATCCCGATCTCCAATGGCAAAGTCCACATCGATGGAGTTCAACGTGACGGTTCCATTTGGATAAATGACGGGAAATACCTTGGCCCTCCTGATTGGTTGGGGATCCCAATGACCTTTTTCAGTTTGAAGAAAGTCGTTTAAAGACAGTATAGCTACCTTGATTTCCTCGATGTTACTCGGAGGAGATTGTCTTAACTCGTCGTAGACCATTTGCATTGTAAGTGACTTGACGCCTAGCTTTCCGACGAAAAGGTCCTTTAGGTCTTCATAACTTTGATCGAGCGTTACCTTGCCTCGAATTGTCGTGATACTAGACCACAAGCAATCCGAGATCCTGTACCAGCCGAACCCCTTTTGGTGTCTTAGGAAGATAAGCGGAAATTCTTCGAACGCGGCTCTAATTTGTTATCAGTTCCATAGCTCTAGAACCATCCAGATATACCAGAACATACCTTGTATCCGATGTGATAGTCATCATCTCATGCAAATAAACGTATAGATTTAGAATCTCGTGATCCTCCTCATCCCCTTGATAATTTCTCCTCCCGCGCGACTTTAGTTCAGCCACCATATCTTCCACGGTGAAGTTACGTATGCCTAGCGTTCTGTGGAACAGATTCTCTATGCTACTCATATCTGCATCACTCAAGCCGCTTCTCTTGTAATAAATCTTGAGAGGATACATCGAACTCATATCTGATGGCGCGTTCCAAAGACAGTCGCGCTGCGGCGCCCAACGTGTTTCAGCGCCGTATGGAACGAGGATAGTAGATCCACTAAAGGACTCCCTATTAAAGCATGAGTAACATACCACACTGAAGATGCAGCAGCCTTACCTGATTCTTGTTCGCGTTTTAGCCTGGTCCGTGGACACGGAAAGATTTGCGTAGATGGCTATATACAGCTCGAATATCCTTTGTGATTGACGAATGGACAAAGGCTCGTTACATGATCTCTTGGTACAATGGAGTATTTCGAGAAGAAATTCTAAGTCGTCATGTATCCCAACACCAAAGTGCTGGTTCAAGAAACGCCACTTAATGCCGATCAGTTGAGTTGCATCATCATCATCACCTAGAATGAGAAATGGAAACTGTTCCGGGTGTTCCATATATCGCTGAACGGACTCTTTGAGATGTGTTAACGGAAGCCAAGTTTCTTTTAGTCTGGGTTCAAATTTGACGGTGCAAAGCTGCTTCGCCGGAAGTTGTTGAATCTTGGATACCAGAGTCGGTCGTTTCAACAGTTCCTTCCCCTCAAGTAACCAGAGATACTCGAAGAAGCCTAGGAACTTATCCGGGCGATGAGTGAAGACATATTGGAAAGGCCTTGACAATGTTTCTCCATTAGGTGACAAGAGACTTAGCCTCTCACATACACCCATGAAGTCACAGAGCCACCGTTTCCAAGTCGGGTGAAAGATTTTCGACTGTTTTGGTCCAGTTTCAAGAGTCCCAGGGTACAAGAAGCGGACGGGGAAATCTGGTGCCACTTTATTACCTAGTAGGAGGCTCTCGGGGCTAAAAGAGTGATCCGTTCCTGGTAGGTAAATGATGGTATTTTGAGGTTGACACACCATTATATCCTTATCAAGGACACGAATATCCTTGTAGTCCACTCGTTTATGAGTATAGTTGTGCGTTAGGTATAGATAATTAAGACAGTCGCGAATGAAGTTAATGGAAAGATATCTCTTCGCGATCATGGAAGCACGAATAGAAGACCTAACCTGTTCAAATGTGGCCTCGGAGACTCCAAGATGCTTGAACAAAGTTCTACGGTCTGGGTTTTTGGTTGCAGAAGGACTCAACACTTTGAGATCCAATGTTTCAGGTATTTCGATGCCTTCCGTGAGTGGGAAATAAGCTGGTCCTGATATAAATGACGTCCATTCGCCAGATCTCAATGGTATGATTGGAAGTGTCCTTAGCAGTTCATTAGTCCCAATTCCGCCATTTGCCCAGAGCTTGGAACAAAGCCGCGCCATTGGAGTGTGCCAATCATCGCCAGTTGTGACTGCACGCATCTTGGAGTTTGGTCGGCCGAGATCACTCTTCAGTAAATTGACGAGTGATTCGGGTGTAATTAGGCCGAGTCCATAGTCTTCCAAAGCTTCGGTGGCTTCGACAGGATACTTGGCCGAGATGAACGGGTCTTTGATGGGATCGTCGAGCAAAGGCTGGCCTGCTTCATCCTTGGCGTCATCTCTGGCTATAACGACGTCACGAATAAGACGCAAGTCACTGCGGTTTCTTGACCTTAAAACAGGATTGTTCTGAATCAAATACTTGATCTTGGCATCCAACCCAGACCAGAATGAGAAGAGTCCATTCTCCTGAGAGGGAAGAAACAGTGGCCAGTGGTAGCGAAGAGTTGGGTGATCGCAAAACTGCAAAATAGCTTGGAGGAAGGTTCTGGCTATCCAGTCTCGGATATTCAAGTTTCTCCTTGTCGTAGTGACAATGTCTTGCCGATTGGCATTTGTGTCAAAGTCTGACTGAATATGAAACTAGTTATTGTCAGCGAGTGTCCAGAGCGGATTGTAGAAATAGGTATAATTCTAACCTTGTAGTCTGAGGTACGGAGGGGTAAAAATGCAAAGAGTTCTTGTTTCTGTCGTGAAACATGAGGCTTCCAATCATTTGTGAGAGGAAAGGCCAAAACAACCTCCGCCGAAGTGAGAGCTTTTCGTGCCTCCTCGCTTGTAGGAGGGTCACGACTCTCACTCAGTGCCAAGCCCGTGGCTATTTGCTTCGTAATGTGATAGATCTGGCTTCTAGTGGTCTCACCGCCGTCAGAAACGGTAGTAGCTTTCAAAGAAACACGGTGATCGTCAATTTTCTGTTTCGTAAATTGCTTCGAGCGCTGAAAATTTCCTTTCTCATCATAGAACGCGACGCTGATCTTCTGCAGTTTTTTTTAGAAAGAGAAGACATGTATCCTGAAGGTCGTCAAACTGCATAGCAATAACCGTCTTCAGATGCTGTATCTCATCTTCGTCGCCTTGGTCATGTAAGTAGAGCGTTGTGCGAGTCAGGGGAGTGGCAACCATTTCAGTCGGGTTGACCCAGATGGGCCTTACCATACCGAGACCTGGGTCATTCTTCCTGTGCTGGAATTCGAACGAGAAGTTTCCCGACTGAATGTGTACTCGGGATGCGGCGATGAAGACGGATTTGAACCCGATGCCTTTGGCACCGACGTATCCGTGTGCGGCCGTCTTGGTGCTTTCTCCAACAGAACATATAGCTTTGAGATCTTGTTCAGTAAAACCGTCCTCGTTGCATTCAACGACGATATGCTTTGGGTGTATTTGGAAAGAAATGAATGGGGAGGCATTTTTGTCCTGAGCTTTCCGAAAGCGGTTGTCCTCGGCGTTTTGAAGAAGCTCGAACACAAATCTGGCGCCACTTCCGTAAATGTTTTTTGCCAACCTAAACACAATTCTTTAGCTCAAAGAATCACGGCTTTTCCATTCGCCATACTCACACTTTGATAGAATGCGAGGCGGATGTCTCCAGCTTGAGCCAGTTCTCGTCAATTTTTCGACGATAATCAGCGTTGTATCGTCCTATATCATCCATCATATCACGGTCCAGATATCCATAGTAACCAGTTACCTCGTTCACGATCTGCTTTGCCTCTTCTAAGGTCGCCATGGTTGCGAGTCAAGTATATGGTCAGTCTCCGTGCGAAATCAGATGGATGGTTTATCTTTTTAGAAATCAGAAGCTGAGGAAAGTGAGAGATTTTTGAGCAGAGTCCCAGTCAGGGGCAAGGTGGGGAATCCTTCTCTGTTGGTTGTGGTAAAATAAGGCAACAGTTCTGCGACAACTCTTCTGCATGTTGGTCACAAAAGCCTTGCCTATTTAAGGTTAACAGTCCGCGACCATCCTACCCTAGGAACAGTTCCTCAAACATCGACGGATATTTATACAGCCAGAATGGATCATGCCATTCCCTGGAGAGAACTGAAATGTATTGGCACTTGATAAGATGTTGGGTTGCTCAATTTTTGTTGTGACTGATGTATTGAGACGGTCATCGCTGAAGCCTTAGTGTCCTCGGTGGTTTCAAGCTAATGTAACCGCGCGCTTATGCGATCAAGTAATTGTTCAAAGCGCGTTGCCACAGTGAATGCTAATTCGCGCTTTGACCTCTTAAAGGACTGCCTCGGCATAACAATTAAAACACTAGCTCAGCTCATGTTTGCCAAATTCAGCATCAATGGAAGGGAGGGCTCGCGGCGAAGTAAATAGCAACTTCTATGTACCATCATTCTTTGTATCATTGCTGCTGACAAAGATTTCACTCTTCATATAATTCCGTATATAGCAAGATAACAAGGTAAATTTTAGTTTTATTTTGTGCAGTGCATAGCTTGCGAAATGTGAGCTAACGATATTCTTTTGTGGTCCGAAGGCGCATTTACAGCTTGACTCCGTGAGAAGTATACGAGAGACATACTGGACCTGACGTTTTTGGTTTGGGGACGGGGAGGACACTCTAATGTATCTACCCCGTTAAGCTTGTTGCATATTTCGTTGTAGTCATCTTATGCCCTATGCACGCGAGCGGACGAGTGTAACGAGTGAGTGATTGCATTTTAATATGTCGCTTGTATTTAAGTAGACTAGTCCTGCTAAAACCACTCTGGTCTACTAATAAATACTTGTCTCGCTTAGGCTGAAATAATATAGGTATCGAGTAAGCATTCCTATGTCTGAAGAGTCCTTGGGTAGTTCCTTGAGCCCATGCTGAGCCTCCATGCCCATGTTTTACATTTCAAAAATCCCCAATCTCATTCTTTTATAGCATAGCTTACGAATATCACCCTGCTCGGAGGACGAACGGCTGCGGCATACTAGATGCCGTGTTTGTAGCCACAAAGTCCACCGTGATCTTTGGAGTGACGATGTGTTCATGCAACTCTGAGAGTTTGAGGACCTGTCTCGCTGTGATGACGTAGAAGTCTGGGTCGTATCCTGCGATTGAAATTGATGGGAAATGTTTTTCCGAAGAAAAGTTAGCTTAACCCTCGCTTCCGAAGTATCAGACCGAGGCTCAGAAGTAGTTGGTGTAGTATATGTTGAGCTTCCGTTGTTCGTGGAATGGGCAGGAGTTACATGCTTCTCTGGCGAGTTGTCGGCAGTCTGGAAGCCTTTATTCGATTGTTTCTCCTCCACGGCATCAGGCTCCTCTGTTGGATCTTGGTTCTCGAAAGGCACGTGAACTATGCCTTGATCCTCAAGTATCTCATCCAGAGTGCATCTCTCACTAGGAATGATTGCAGTTAGAGCTTGGACCGTCTTTAGATTTTGGAGGTATTTATGATCGTTTCGCATAAGTCACTCCAAGCTTCTAGGCAAGGCCGAGAAAAAGCAAAAATCTTCGCTGTCTGGCCTCGCGGCACGTAGATATTAAGTTTTCCGTCATCATCGGATATGTGAGCAAGGGCAGGTTTTGGCTTCAAGAATATTTTATCATCTTGGTAAATCTCCAATTTAGAGACTATCCCATCTGCCTCAATAACTCGCATCGTACATAACTGCTGGTAGAGATACGATGCACCGCGGTAAAATCGATGGTCCTGTGGCCAATACCTGGTTCATCTTGTTTAACCAGATCTGCAAGGCTGATGAACTTGCCTCGCATATTTTTATGTTTCTGGCTTACGTTAAATCGAAGGCAGTGCCTCAGTCGAAACTGCCCGAGGGTAGATCACATCAACAACTGACTCAAGCGATCAGCACGTTATACAGCTATAGATTTCTGGACAGACAAGGATCCAGTAAAGTCTTCAACATATATAGTTTGGTATACCTAGCATCAAGGTCAGGTTGCAGAGAATGACTTAGAGAAAGAGTAAAGTTATATAGTAATAGAACATCTGAGCGAGATATACCCGACAAATAAATAGAATAACGAATAACTATAAATACTCTATAGCTAGTAAATCTATATGTTTATCCTCGAGAGCTGGTACATTTAGGTAAATTTTATTATCTTTCTTTAAGATTAGGCTGGTTTTTTTCTTCCACAGGGACAGCCTTGATGCCTTGGTGGTATTATCTCGAGCCTCTTGTCTATTAAGGGATTAGAACTTTGCCGATGTAAATAATGTGAAGAGACTAATCTATATGGAAAACTTGGACCGTGCAAAGTGGCAGTAAGCCATGTGTGTCTCATTGACCAGCCTTTGCGTAACTCCTTAACTGGAAAGTTTAATATTGCCCCAAGGCTAAATAAATCATGCAGGATTATTCCCTTATATATTTTGTCAAAGTAGGTGCATTTAAATATCTTGATGACTCCCAATCGTGGAATGTCTGGCCCAGGTTCTGCCATTCAAGCAACGAAGCATCCTTAACTCTGCTACTCTCGGTCGAGCCAGTACTTCATCTGAAGGGCTTAACTGCGGATCATCATAAACACATTAGAGAACTCTCTGCTCGTTTACAGAAGCACTCATAGTCTTTGAATATAGTGATGCAGGCTCAACAGTCTCAACAGCAGTCGGCAATATTGCGGTGGAGGACCATCTCCTACCTCTCAAAAAGCTAGAAAAAAAGGGAGAAATTGTTAGCCAATGATTAGCGAAAAATACAGAGAATCATCAATGTGACCTCACAGTGCCTGGTCGGGAAATGGGAAGTGAGATCAATTCACTTACAAAATGACAGCAAAACCTCCCAAGAGGAGAGGCACTCCAAGGCCGACACTCACACCGATAATGACACTGTGAGGCACTCCACTGGCCTTCTCGTTCAGATCACCATTCTCATTATCCTCTTCCTCATCGGATGCGTCAGGTTTAGTCGAAGATGTCGGAGTTGGCGGAACGTAAGACGCCGGAACCCCCGATGTTGCTACCAACTTGCTTGCATCATCTCCGAATGGAACCAGGCTCGTAACAGTATGTCTAACAGACTCGGGGAACTTGGCCTTGCTGCCGGTTGGGATAACCGTAACATGCGTCCGGGTAGTTGTGTACTTGGATGTTGTCTGAAGGGACGCTGGGCAATTGGCCAGGCCTTCTGATTGACACGCTACAACGACGAAAGTCGCTTCGGTAGAAATCGTTGTCGTCTCTAAGTCGTCTTGATCTTCATCTTCTTCTCTGATTTCGAGCGCAGCGGATGTTACTGTAGCTTCGGTGGCCGAACGTGTGCCGCTGCTTCGTAGGACAGCACAAGCCTCTGCCAGAGTGGTGTAGAAGATAGGAATCTCAGTTTCGGGTACTGGACCCCACGTGATATCTTCAATCGCAATCGAAGCCCCTGCTGCCGCCCCAACAGCCAGTTGATATGCTTCCTCAACGCGAAGGCTGCAGTCGTCTCCTTCATCTAGGGAAAGGGTGACATTGGTGATGAACTCGGCAATATTAGCGAAGACACCCACTTCAACGCCTGCAGCAACATGAGCGATATCCTTGCCGGCAATAGAAACGTCAGATGATGCTATCTCAAAGCCTGCTTGTACCCCTACACGCAGGACAGCCTTGAACACTACACCGGCGCTCTCAACAGTGACTGGCAAGAACTCGAACTCGCCACCATTTCTATTGAGTGTTATCAGCTGACAATATGACATGCTTTTAGAGACCAGACTCACATGGTTATACTTGAAATCTCCTTGGCGAAGATGCCGAGTTCGAACATGACGCCATCATCCAGCCTAAGATGGAACCCGCTGCTAATGTTGATCTCCCCTTCCACGGACAGAATGAGGTCAATAGTAAAAATGACGCCAACTTCCAGATTGTCGCGAACCGCAAAGCCTGCAGGCGTAGTAGAGGTGTACAAGTTTAGAGTATAGGTGGCCCCGGCCGAGAGGACTGTGTCCATCATCATATATATCTCCAAACCATCAAATTGGAACTGAAGCCGGAACTCTGGGATTTCAGGAAGGTCAATATTCAAGTCGAAGTCCATGGGAGGTAGGTCAAAATCATCTATGTCCACACCATCATCCAGGTTATCGATCACGTCGTTAATATACTCCTCCACGTAATCGGCTGCTTCGGTTGGCAGACCACGGACTTCGTGCCCGACTTGGTCGATAAAATTGTCAAAGCTGCTGCTGACGTTGAAGTCGGGGTCATGAATGAATTTTGTTTTAGCGGTTCCTTTGACATAGCATGCCACGCATGTTATTTCGATACCGGCTGAAATTGAAGTGTTTTCTTGCTTGGAATCTAGATCTCGCTCACTGTACAAGGATAGAATTGTGGTTAATGTCCAATCCTGAAGATTGAATAACGAGGGGACTATGGACGCACGCATTGTATGCAAAGAGTACAGCATCTTTCCAGCTTTTATCCAAGGATGTGCTGTTCTCCTGCTTGGTGTCTCCCCGCTGTAAGCCAGAACTGGCAAGGGCTCTTCGCACGGCTTTCAATGTGTCGTATTTGGCATTCTCGGGCAGGCTGCGGGTTTGAAAGATTGAGGAGGCTCTGGAAACTGGTAGAAGTCCAGTCATCCAAACAATGATAAGTAGTAGAACGTTGGGCAACATCGTCTCGGGAACTGGGTGAAGACCAAACAGAAGATGATGAACGGACCAGAGAAGCAAGACAAAGGAGGGGGTTTTGAGGAAATTGCATGCAGGGCCAGTGCAGTCTGACCCCCATCCGCAATTCTGCATGTTGGTTCTAGGTTCTGCATGTTGGTTTCAGGTTCTGCACGTTGGCTCTGAATTTGAGAGGCAGGCAGGGGACTTACACCCTAGCTCCGCAAGGAAGGAATTCAGCTGAAAGACTTTTCTTTCCATTTTGAGGAATAGTTGAGAGGTCAATGTTACAGTAATGTCACACTGATACAAGATGCCAAGCCTGTCTTATGGTGAAGGAGCAGCAATAGAAAGGATAATGTCCCATTAGGGGAAAAGGCCGTCAAAGGCCTGCAAATCGCAGAATGTGGGGCGATGCCTCGCGGAGAGATGACAAAAAGGGTTCTGTCTCATAGCCTTAATCTAACGAAGTTCTGACCGTGGCTTATTGTTACGTGGTGTGATTACATTGCAAGTGTTGGTCAAGCAGAGTTGAGATAAAAGAACCAAGTGAATAACAAATACGGTGGGAAGTCCAGGGACTAAGGTTCGATCGCTTGGGAGGCCACGTTTTTTCTTTCAGGAAACGAGTTTATGACTTGGTTTATGCACCGTTAATCCTGCGTTTGGACGAGTCTGGGTAATATATGGTCTACGCGACAAAAGTGAGTAACTTATAAGGCCTAACGCTCGCGTTTCACTCCCCCTATCCCTCTCATATCTCTGCTGAACGCCAGCCCACCCTATTCATGTTAATCTCCTATATGCTACACGCACGGCGCCCAGTGACTATTACCTGTTTAGAAAACATAGTCCTGGGCCTAGGTTCGCCGTTTCAGTCGGGCAATTTAGTTTCGGGTATGAAGAAAACTATTGTCTGTGCTGCGGCCAGTACGAAAGCTCATGTCGCAAAATGCGAGGCGTGACAATCTGCGAGAAGAAAGACTAGAAGTTTCTCAGGTGGTTGACGGCGTCGACTTTGGTTTAGCCATGATTAATATCCGTAAGCCTCGGGTTGGCCTGGGATATAACTTGAGCAATGCGATCGTCGACATGACCAAGCCCCCCGCATATTTCGGCCAAGCTGTTATTATATATTATTAACTACCAGAGATCAGTTTTGACAAGCCCGTAGGCTGCTGTGATGTTGAGGATTTCGAGAAGACGTAATACTGTGATCTTCTGCTCTTGTGCGCGAGACCACTGATCAGAGACGGGGGGACTTGGTGTGTCGGGACAGAGGGTACTTGGAATCCAGGTTGGGGTTGTGTAATGGTAAGTGTGCGCTAAGAATATAGTGGAATAAAGGGAACTCACAAGGGAGGGTGGACATCGGCTCTGGAGCTAGTGAGACTACTGTAATGCGCCTCGAACATACGTTCTAGATACTTGACGGGAACCCCGTCAGTTAAATCCAATAGACCTAATGGCCGAGGTCTTGATAGGCGAGTCTTTCTGCCACTCAGATCGTAGCCCATCAATGGGAATATGTAGTCGAGTCGTTCTTGATCGGAACCTCAAGTCCCATTCCTAGCGCGCTGTTGACCAAGCAAGTATTTCATATGCATCTAAGTAACAGTGGCCTTGTCTGATGACAGACCTGGAAGTTCAGATACTAGTCGTTCCCAGAAGAAATGATGGTTGACTCTCAGGCTGTTTAAAGACTGCCGTAGTCCACGATAAAGTCCTATCAGTGGCAGATTAATGCTGCGTATGAAGCCAACAGATCCGGGCCGTGCTATCGGTATTGGAGGCTGACCGTCCGCCGTAGGTCCCATACCGGGAACAGTAGAGCCTGGATTATTTATATGGTCTAAATTGGAGTGTATGGAGGGCGTCTTGGGGGGAAGAAGGTCGCGGCCTGAAATTGACCAGCGGAACTGGCTTAAGATCAACAACGGAGATCCAGTCATTCGCAATTTCCCCGATGCTGAGCGAAACTGTATGAAGATGAACATGAGAGTATTCCTTAAGCGAGCTACGTGGGTAGAGCAGATCGCCATCAACTAAAGAGGTCGTATCTGAGTTAGAAACCAAGAATGATCCAGATCAATTGGCCACCCGTGGCTGAAGGTAAGGAATATGACCTGGCTACGGACAATGAGCAGGATCGGTGGTTTAAAACGGGAATAAACACCACGTTCAAAAGCACCAACACGGAATTCAATGACAAGAATTGGAAAACTAACAAGCAACAAATGCTACGCTTGCGCATCATGGGCCAGTGGATGGATTAAAGTTTCCAGACAGATGACTATCAACGAGAGCTGTGAACTACCCTTAGCCGGAAGAAAAAGAGCCTTGCGTCCGTGAAACGCACGTATGAGTCAAGTCAGATGCCCGCCGTGGGAAACGTCCCGACCAACAGAGCGAGTTTATACACCCATGAAAAAGCTTCCATTGTTAGAGAGGCTAACCTCTCTTTTCCCACATTGCCCGCGAGATGGGCTGGCACATGGGTAAAAGAGTAGCAGCAACAGCAAGAAGACCACTAGCGTCGGAGGTGGGAAGCCCAAAGGTCCTAGCTAGAGCTCTGAGTGGCTGCACCTTTCAACCTTCTCCTGAGGAAGATTCTACGGATCCAAGAACTAGCACATGATAAGCCCGGTTCCCGAGATCATAGTCTTTGGCACGGGAGAGTGCAACTCACTCATGGCACGTTACTAGTTTACATGGCAAGCCCTATTTAACAAGGAGGACGAACTCGAATTGCACTTTAACAAGGAAAATCCAGTCCTAAACAAAGGCCAGCTCACGGTCCAAACCAAGTGTGGGGGTATCGACGGAAACATCAATTCTTATAGCATCAACAATGACAACAACAACTACACCTTCGGCAAGCTCAATCCGGCCACCGGTGTTGACACAAGCATGGAAGATAACACACAAGATTGACAATCTGATAACAACATGGGACCACAAGAGGAGCCGTTTCTTGCCCAGAAGCAGGTCAACAGTCACACAGTGAAACACCACTACCGCAACAAAGAAGTAACTAAGTTAAACCGAAAGGGAGAAAGTCTGTGTAAAAAGTAAAATCTACTCTTATTTACCACCAATAGAGAGGCGACCTAAGTCTGCAAACCAGCAACTATTCCCACAAGAACGCACTCTTCATAAGTGCCTAGCAATCATCACATTCGGGGTTGGTAAGACACTGCGTGATACATCCCATCGTACAACCCGACGACGCCCCAGGCACACATTGTCTGCACTCCATACACTCATTACATGCTTTACACTCCTTTGTAGTTATAGAGCAAGCAGGACATGCCTTGTCCGGGGCGAACTATAATGTTTTGTGTTAGTAAACGGGCCGGTGAGCGTGGTATATTAAATCTTGTGAGTACTTACGGCTTTTCGTTGATCCAAACACGCCCTACAACCCTCCGCGCAGGTTTGTGCATCGCTGCACTTTCCTTTGTTGTTGTTGCAAAGGTCATTGCAACTGTCGGCGTTAACCCGTGGCATGAGAAGTCCAAAGGTGAAGATGAGGACATGTGAGATGCGCATGATGTCTTAGGAGTTCAAGTTTCAAAATCAAGAAAGTGATTTGAAACGATTTGTTAAAAGCTATTGTGAGGTTGTGGAATCGTCTTATTTTATATTTCTCAGGCGGCCGTTGTACGCAGTTCCCCACGCTGATGTTACTCTACATGGAAATTATTCTCGTACATGCATCCCAGGCCGGGGATCAGCGGCTTGTTGTTCCTCTCTGACCGACTTTCTGATCTGCAATGTTAAGAATGATTGCAGAAGTCGACTGCAATGACATTAGGTAATGCTACAATAGAAGGATTCCACTCAGCGTTGTGGCTGGCCACCCCAGTTAACTAGACGGTGTTTTTTTGCTCAATAATCTATACTTTTGTTTCATGGATATGTTATATTCTCCATCTGTGGCTTAATACCAATAAGTAATCAATCTTACCCAGCAGTAGATGGCATCTCCCATTTGTATATCAGCCATTCAAAGTAGTATTACTTCCTGTTGGTATACTACAAGTTCGTGCGCTGTCTTTTCATGATTCCAGGCAGATTTCAAGTCAGTATACATAACTGCCGGGCGACTAACTTATTTAGTTTCTAATTGCGGCAACAACTAAGGATGTAACCGTAGGTCTAAGTTGATCAATGCCGAAGCTGACTCTTTTCATCAGAGGAAGGTGTTGATCTTTTCTCAACCCTGGGTATAAGTAAGCACTAGTATTGAAAGAAATATTTCACTTGTCATGCGCTTACGCACATTCACTAGGATCGAAAAGAAGATGAGCATGACTCTCCCCGAAAGACGTTCCTCGGCTTCTCCGTCTAATATCTTATCACTGCCCTCGTATTCGCTTCTGCTGCTTGCTTTGTTGGCCTTGCTGATAATTCTCTTGGGCTCTTACAGGTGAGAACCTCCTGTCCCGGCACACAACACATACCAGACACAAGTAATTGAACAAGTCTACCACATTTGACTGTAGTTTGAGACTCACCATGACCAACACCGTTGGCAACATTTGGAACTAGGTATAGTTTCGATCAATATAACTATTAGCTAACTTACGCTGATCGTGTTATAAACACACGAAACGCCACTAGGCTACTGATATGTATATCCAATCATAGGCCAGGTAACCGACCAAGAAATTGCCATCAGCGATCGGTCTTGCATTCTGCCATACCACCTCCGGGCAATGAATACCAAGTATTTATCGACCCTACTAAAGGAACTAACAATGGCTCTAATACAGATCATAAGGAGAGCGGTTAACGTGGAATGTCCTCACATTTCAGGTTGTTGGATGCAAGAGTTACGATGAATCTTATTCAACAGTCAAGATACAACTCGTCACCTAAGCAGGGTCCTGATCTCTTTGCTTCTTATGGACCAAACCTCCTGCTCATCCTTTGTACTTGTACTTCTTTTTCTTCTCTTCCTCTCTGAATACTACCACTTCTCCTAAAACACTCCTCTGCTGTTGCCTGTTAGGGCTTGATATTTATCTGAGCCTGCCAGGCATTGAATCTTAACCTCATTTCCTCGTTTGTCTTAAAAGAATTTGTCTTGCCCATGCCAATTGAGTCATAATGCTGCATCTGGCTGATCTGCTCACAAAGCCGTCCGTGCCCTCTTCAACAATCTTGATGCTAGCTTAACTCTGTTAATTATTATTATTATCAAGCCGTGTGCTTATACTTCCCCATTACTGTCCCACTGCTTCTTTGTCTCGCGAGTAATTATCATCAGCCTTCTGGTTCGTCGTAAGACGAATTACATTGCCCTTGTCGTGGAACGATAGTTCTGGCCACTCTCGCGTTAGGCACCTACGTCAAGGTTATCCAGCAGCAGTCTTGGTGATGACTTTCGATTGACAGTAGAACTGTTGTTTGTTTCCCTCTGCTTTCAAGTTCTGCTCTCCCCTGGATTTGCTGGGTCTCTCGCTATTCTATGATATCCTATTTCTTACCTTCGTCTCCCTTCATTAAGCACCGCAGCCTTGAATTTGCTGTCCCGCGAGATTTGTATTTGACTACCTGCTCTCGACTGGCCCTTGTCTTTCAATTCAGACACCTCTATTTCATCTATCCAATATTCTTGACTCTTCTTACTAACTATTAACCATCCTAGCCACTAGCACAAGGGAACTGGCAAACAGAAAAATAATTAACCATAAATCAAGGATGTGGCTGCAACTATTGAACCCTCTTGAGTGGAGGAGTCATTACTCTAGGTGTGAGTCTCTGTTGATGAACAGAATAAAGAGGTCCCCCTTTGAGAAGAGGTCTGAGGGTGTGTATCAGTCTATATGGTGAGATGGATAATCGACCAGACCTCTCATGCGCCATTGCTTTTTATAATTCAGCCCTCTCGTAGCAAGCTCCCTGTGCAAGATTTAACACACTTTTGTCGAACGATTGCTACAAATAGCATTCCAGTGAGTTACCTATCTGTACTCAGGCTGCAAGAACTCAACTGGACCCCTGTTCTGTAAGGCAATCCAACTCTAGCAGATACTCCCAGTCCACTCCAGCCAAACAACTTGTCCACTGACAATAGGTCAACTTTGCAACTTCAACATCACTACCTGTCGTCTTGGTACTCCTTGTAGAGTTAATAAGTGCTTTGAATAGAACTGCCAAAACATGGGATACTTCTCCAAATCTGAGTTCTACAGCCTTCAAGATAGTTAACCTGAGCTCTTCGCTATGTTTTTGACTAACACCGCTGGGATTCGAACCAAATTCAAAAAATAAAATGTCCAGAAGACAAGGAAGTCACCTCTAGACTAGACCTCTGACAACCTCTCTATCCGCTGGTAGGAGTCGGTTAGCAAGGGCCCCTCACCGAGCTTATTTCCAGGGCTTTTTTGGAACCGGTGGACGGTTACTTGGGAAGATACCAGAACCACAACGGAGCTCGAGACTGTCATTAAAGAACCAAGAGAAACTCGCCCGTGAATAGAGCGCAGAGACAGTGAGAACATAAGACTAAAGCACAGAGGTAGAACAGTAATCGACCTTCAGGTCAGCCTTGGGTGACCTGCTGTCCAATTTCGGCGCGTGTCGTTGTCTTTTGGGAAAGGTAACCACTACTATTCCTCTTACCTGGACAATAACTAACTTGCCAGCTCAGATGTAATAAAGTCAGCTCTCCACTGCTTCCAGCACGAAGATGACCGCCAAATAATACCCCGCATCTAGTAGCAATGCATATTGTTTATCAGGTACGTCTGATCGATTCATTTGTAATTACTCATTTGTCTTCACTGACGCCTACTACCCCTTTTCTCTCGTCCCTCTGTTAGCGTATCGAGAGGCATTCACCATAGATTTCAAAGATGCTTGGGTGACAGAACTTAACACTTGAACCTCGATGTCAGTGGCCCCTTACTTTCCTAAATACACAATCTTTAGATATTCTATAACGGTAAACCCAGTTTTACCTCAGTCTAACTCTCACAAGATTCTGCAGCAAAGTTCATTCAAGGTGATCAAACATGCAACAAACTTTTTTTCTCGACTCGCTATCGTTCCAAGACCCGCTTTATTATGTTCCCTTTGACTCTTGGCCCTACACCACAAAACGGTGAGTGGCGTACTGAGCCTAGGACATCAAATAGACAAGGGGGCGAGCTAGAAGGATACTTGTCAAGTTCTGAAGATATTCGGGCTGAGTAACTAATAGACAGAATGGAAACAAGCGGGAAGCTGAGTTGTGCATAGAACAGGGGCAAAACTATCTGAGGACAATTTGGGGATGTAGAGAACCGTGGATAATACATTACCTACTGATAGAGAATTAATTGAGAGACCGGGAGAAGTGACAATCCACCGCCAACTTAGTAACTGCCAGGCTTGGGGAGGTTCGCGGTGGGCTGCGTAGTACCTCTCGGTGAATGACCAGTCGAGGCATGGGTCTTGGCGGCTAGACAGACGCTGGGGTGATGAAGGGAGAGTAGATAAAGTCGGATACGGAGCGCTTACGAGATGGATAAAGCCAAGGTTGAGTGATAGATCGAGATGTACGTATATATGCTGGGGAAGAACGATAGACGGCTTTACATCACGAGGCAGCTCGGTCAGAATGGATATTGTAAGTCAACAAACTTTAGACAAGGTATGTACTTTAATCTCAGTCCAGCTTCAATCGAAGAAGTAAGGTTCGGTTATAGTAGTGTAAACCTCCAAAGCTTAGACGGCTCTTTACGTTAGGTCCGTTCCAAAAGGTGGAACGGCGAGCCGGAGAGGCAAGTCCATAACTTTGACGTATGTCATCTTAACTAAGATACCAGTCGTGAAATACATTTCTCTGGATTGTCAGGTGGCTCACTAGGGTATTGTCCTTATCAATACTTGACGGCTTGGCGAACTGGGTGAATGACCAAGGTAATCGAGCATTCGGGCTCCATCTTGAGGACATGTCTTAGATCCTGACGCATTCCTTACTTTGAATGGCACCGTCCAAACCAACGGCTGTGTAATGGCACCTAACTCACTTTTACGTGTTGAGCTTACATGCTCAAGCAAGTTTGACGCAATTCTCCCCATACGTGAATCACAGATATGATGAGAGCCTTAGGAAAAAGAATGATACTATGGGAGGGCCTCGTTTGACATTCTGATCAGCTGTCGCTAAAATGCTAGCAACGTAACGCCGAAAGATGCTATGTTTGGGGGTCCTGCCTTCTACCCAGTGTCCGTTTTCTATTCTCAGTCCTTGCCCCTTGCCGGTCTTGATAATATTCCTCCAATATTCTCATCGTAAGTACGCTGGAACTTCGCATTGATTATGTCATATTAACAATTCCACCCTTGGCTGTACTCATCAATGGCGTCCAAGAGTTTCTGCATGGCCTTCACTTGCTTCCACTCCAGCCCCAAAGCCTTAACCTGCGCTTCTGCCATCTTCATGGTCTCCTCGTTCGCTAGTTATCTAAATGGAAGACTGATGTCTGATTGCAATTTAATCACAACTTGGCATCACCGCCTTACACTTGTCAGAGTCGACGCACTTGAGTGAAGTCATTTCGATAGCACACGTATGAAGTTGTGGCGGAGCATGATGGAACGCATCCTCCCCACTCGAGCTAATTTGGCGTCGCGAGCCTTAAAGGACGTCGATAGCTCCGTAGGGCGCATGCCAGAAGAAAGAAGAGGTCTGATTGGCTTGACCGTATTTCTACCCTGTCTGTGTTCAACGCCCCACCTCTCTACGTGTTTCGGACTAACTAAGCGAAAGAGTATCGTGCCGAAGTAGCAGTGCTTAAGATATCCGTTTCAAGTGTGTAATTTCACAAAGATCTAGAAAAGTAGGGGTGGCGCGCATGGACGGAAAGTGTGATTTTGATAAATCACCATCTATCCTTAATACAGTTGATGCAGCTTGATCTGTTTCTGCGTAACTATGATCCGGCATGTCTGTCTGACAACAAAGAAGCCGGAATTCTGGCTCCATTGCGAACGATTTCAAAGACAAAAGTTCAACCTCGCTCTCTAATTCTGTTGGCCACCACGCCACATTGATATTCTCCTAAACCCCTTGACTTTATGTCAGTACTTCAAGCTAAGCGTAATGAAATCCGATGATCTATCGTCACCGTTGCATCGTGTAACAAAAGACACTCTCTCATTTGCAGTGGCGGACTAATCCATACTCGCCCGACAGTCATGAAAGAAAATAATATCGAAACAAATACACCACGCAGCTAAAATGCTAATTGTCAGCTGGAACTCATTTTATTTGCAACGTAAGAATTAAAAGACATGATAATGCTTACATCTTGCCCTACTACATTTCCACAAACTTACATCTCGACTTAAAACATCGGTACACTTAAAGTTGTCATGATATGGGAGACAACTAAAAGAAACTCGCCGGCTTGGCTGATCATGTAAGGTAAGGACTTTTACCAGACCAGACTCTAACCTATCACGAGATGCTTAACCTGGTCTCGGAATAATCTGAAACACAGGCACATACACATGTAGAATTCGATCTCTTCTCGAATTTAGGTGAAGCCCTATAACTTTAACCGCTCTGTCAGGTCACAGAAAAGGGGTTGACCCTATAACTGGGACGTGCTACTCCAGAAGAGTCGTGTTTATCTAAAAACACTTCAGCAAGCCGACAGTGCCTTGCATAGCCCGTTCCTCTCGATTCAAGGCTTCTTAGTGTCTTCTCTCAAGGGTTCGCTTACAAACCCCTGTCGATTTACCGCACGTTCCGATTCGTATTGTGCTAAGCCCCAAACCACTAATTATCAACAGTTCCGAGATCACCGAATCACGATGGATTCCCTATAGCCAGTTTCACCAAAAGATCCTTACCTTTTCGTATTCTAGTGGAGTGTTGTTCGTGAACTAATGTATGCTTAATGAAGGTTCCAGGGTCTAGAAACCTTGGCGCTAGTATAAGACACCCAGTTTTAACTTTATAAAACAATGTAGATTAAGTATCACCTTTCTGGATAAATAAACCCCCATCTTGTTATGCCCAGTTATAAAACGAAGGAAACCATACGATATCCTTTTCTTTCCTATAATTCCTACAATTACTTATAAACTCCTTCCTGCTGTATGTCATTCATTCTAATTTTCTTTGTGTCTTGTTGTCTTCAATCTCTTACCGGTCTGACAGTTGCTCGACTAGCTTGGCTGTGCGTGTAAGCAGGATACATAACCTAACCTTGGCCTGAATAGGGTCTCGACTATTGATTTAAGCTTATATCTCTCTTGATTTTTTTTTAGCTGTTCGTTCAACCACCGAGATGCGATTATTACTCCAGATAGCTACTGTGGTCCTAGGCTGGGCAGTAGCAGCCAGAACCTATGAAGTAAAATGGGATGATGACGGTAAGTTATCTTCTGACATTGATAAGAGATTAAACCTAACTGAGATTTCCTAGAGTCGATCAAGAAAGCCGCCAGCCAGGCAGCATTTGGTTTAGTTAAATACTATACAGGCAACAACACCGGCGATACACCCGGAAACTTACCAGATCCCTACCACTGTAATGTACTCAAAATCGCCAAACCAAATCTCTTTACTAACTCTTAAAAGGGTGGGAGACCGGTGCTATGTTTGGTGCTCTGGTTGACTACTGGTGGCTTACGGGCGACGATAGCTACAACAAGATCACAAGTCAAGCATTGCTTCATCAGGCGGGCCCACAGGGCGACTACATGCCCAGCAACCAGACCATGACCGAAGGAAACGATGATCAAGGATTTTGGGTTATAGCTGCAATGTCAGCAGCTGAACGTCGATTCCCAGATCCTCCTGAAGATTCTCCCGGATGGCTCGCCCAAGTTCAGGCTGTATTCAATGAGTATGCAAGTCGCTGGGACCTGGAACATTGCGACGGTGGTTTGCGCTGGCAGATCTTCCAGTTCAATGCAGGTTTTAGTTACAAAAACTCCATCTCTAATGGCTGCTTCTTTAATATCGCTTCTCGCCTGGCTATGTATACGGGCAATAAAACTTACGCTGACTGGGCCGAGAAGATCTGGGATTGGGAAGTAAGTGCTGGACTAATAAACGACAAGCTTCAAGTGTTGGATGGCGTCCAGATCGCCAAAACAGCCGGCGCGAAATGTACAGATATGGATAAGACACAGTGGTCTTATAACACCGGGATCTTCCTCCTCGGCGCCGCCGTTATGTACAATTTCACCGAGAGCGACAGTTGGAAGAACCGTACCGACGGTCTAATCGAAAATGTAAACAACATGTTCGTCAGGGATGGTATCCTCTATGAGCAGTTCTGCGAGACGCATAAGCAATGTACACATGACCAGAAGAGTTTTAAGGGATACCTCGCCCGGTGGATGGCTGCTACCTCACAAGTAGCCCCTCATACCAGCCAGAACCTTACTACAATTATTAAGCTAAGCGCAAAAGCGGCCGCAAAGACCTGCACTGGCTCCGCAGAGCCAATCCCAGCAGGCTATATGGGACCCCCGGGCACGGCATGTGGCTTCAGCTGGCTGACGGGCAAGTTTGACGACATCCCTGGAGCCGCTCCGCAAATGAACGCCTTATCTATCTTTATGTATACGCTGGTTGAGGCCGCAAAGGGGCCCGTCACGTCAAAGACTGGAGGAACGTCAAAAGGTAACCCTGGTGGTGGAAGTATCGGGCCAGGTGAAGAGCTGGGAGAGCTTAATCGCAAACCTATCACAATGGCTGACAAGGCGGGTGCTGGTATTTTAACATTTCTCTTTTTAACTGGTGTTGTCGGGGGTGTTGCTTTCCTGGTCATTGAGTTTTAGATGGATGAACTATGTTTGTGACTTGTAGAAGAAACAATATTTTAGGTACTGTGTATAATATCTGATTATGAAAAGTCCATTGTACTAGAATAGCACTCCCTTAATCTCTATTCTTGACATAAATCAGGTTAAAAAGATAGAGAATATTACTTAAATGTATGAAGAGGGTGTGTATCCCGCACGGCATAGGAGCCGTGAACTGGAGAAGGGAAACGAACATCTCCTCGATTACACCCAACGTCCTGATGGAGAGGGTGTACTTTATGAAAAACTTATTGATAAGTAGCGGTTTGGACCGGAAGTACATCTCGCAGGTATAGACAATGGTACATACGCAAAATGCGAGGATCATCCAGCAAAAGAAATTACAAATACGGAAGTAGCTACGTACGTCACAATAGCCACAGTCGAGAACAAAACGAGCTGATAAACGAGGGCCGTCCCATGGCGAAATCATGAAGGTAAACAATGACAAAAACTTTATTGTAACTGACTTCGACCTCATGAACACAAACATTGACAATTTTGCCGAAAAGCTCAAAGTTTCGAAGATAAATATGAAGGTGATTGGGACTCTGTTAGAACCGATATCTGGGTACGCGCTATTCAAGACGTTGTCGTTGATCCTGGCCAAGTCCTTGAAGCCCAAGTTACCTGACGTGGATGTTCTTCGGATAGATCTTGTTTACAAGTTCGATAACGTGCACAGGGGTTTAGTCGGGGCTATGGGGAGCTTCTTCCTCACGGTAGCGGCAAGCAGCTGCCCTACCACTGCAACGCCTGCATCAGTCTCTACACTACTTTCACTTGTTTTGTCGCCGTACTTCTCTGGCATCTGGCCTCTGTATAACGCTATTCATGATTTTTGCACTTCTATCTGTTGCCATTATGAGCCGCTTCTTTGTTTCTATCGTCGCTTTCTTGCCTGCTATCCGGCGTAGCAAGCAGCACCGCATAAAGGGTCAATTTACCTCTATGGGCCCCGAGCTGAACCTTTACGCGTCTGAAATTCTCGACTTTAACATATCCTTCGAGGTCCACGTGCTCCGAGACCTGCTGATGATGACCCGGATGCCTCACACCTTAGTCATTGATATGGAAATTTCCCAACAAGATAGTCGGAGCAAGTAAATGGCCAGAACAATGGTCAGAACAATGCTCACGATCGCCGATAAGATGCGACCAAGAGACAATCTGATGCGGAGAAGTTGGCCCTATCTGCCTAAGCAATGTTCTGCAGGGAGATATGTTTGTTCTTGAATCAGCTCGCCACCTTGGAGCGCCACAGACAGGACGCACCACCCAGTGCTCAACTCTGGATACCATACTCTCCCTGGAAATTTTTATAACCTTGATCATTCTACCAACCAAAAGACTTTTCGTCTGGTCGAGACAAAGCTTGCCAAAGTGGCTGAGCAGGTCAAGGGATGCCTGGATCGTCAAAGTCTGCACAGTACTAACGATTGGTCTGACCAATGTCGTGAACCAAGGATTAGATGGCATTATTACTAGGCCTCACCGATTGAATCTATACATCAGTCATCGCCAGGCCTAGACTCAAGAAATGGAGGTGTGGTGGTGTATATACTTGTCTAGTGCACAAGCTTATTATGTACGCCCTTCAACAGACTAAGTAGACATCATATACCGTTACTCAATAGAACAGAGGCGTCTAGAAAGTTAGTTGTGAGGTCATGTAAGTTATATCAATTGCCCAAAACAAACCTCTTTCACTCATTCAGGAACAACAACTATGGCTTTGGCAGTGTAGATCTTGGCCAACGAAAAATTCCGCTTCACAGTAACCCTACAGCAGACTTACAAAGCCCTCAGGCAAGGACTTGTCCTCTACCCAGGCTTTGATTCCTTTAGCAAATAATTCTGGAAACTGCAAGTTCCATCCATGAATAGCTCCTTTGATGACACAAGCGGTGCTCTTCCTCCCATCCTCACGCCCTTTCATTTGAAAAGCTTGAGCCAGCTCTTTTGTGCCTTCGAGATTATCACCTTGGTCTCCGGCAACAGCTAAGATTCGCTTATCTTGCCTGGCAACGTCATGTACAGCTTCTTGCCGCCAATTAATGAGCCCTCTGTAAGCGCTATTGACCAGAGTCCAATCATTATTGGCAGTGATCGCTTTCTTTAGCTGATTGTGATCTTTTAGACCAGTTTTCCAGGCGCTGAAGCTATAAATGCCGCTATTGAGAACAAACTTGAGCCCGTAGTGCAAAAGATTAGGTCGTTCGGCGGCCCAGACTTGCCACGGGCTGAACGGTGTAGCTCCAGTGATGAAGGCTGATTTGACGAGCTGTGGATGTCGGCGAATTATCTCCATTGTTGTGAAGCCACCCAGCGAAAGGCCAACAACGTGCGCTTGTCCATGGTGGGCATGCCTTTGGATGAGCTTTGCCACAGTGTCTGCGCCCAGCTCAATTGACCAAGGTCCTAATTCTCTCGACTTGGAGTGCTGTGGAAGATCAGGAACTATCAGATGGTAGTCGCCCAGGTAGGGGACGACGTGCTCCCACTCGAGGTGGCAGGAAAAGAGGCCATGGATCAGCACGATCGTTGATGGACGCGATTCATTATACGAGCGGAAGTAGATTTCCTGTTGGGGCGCAGACGTTTCTGACATAATTTTCTCCTCTCTTTTTGACGAAGGCTGCGGTTTCTCTAAGAAATAGCTTGTTGAATTGAAATATCCACGTAAGCAAGAATTCAAATGGGCTGGCTGGTATCTGGTGGTCGGTGTCGCGCTATTGTGCCCGGGCTGGAGTTTATCCGACTATGACGGGTAGGTTCATACAATCTCCCCTAAAACGCGGAATTTAACTTTGTAAGTCCTTAAAAGTAAAGTACTTGTATGCTATTACTGAATGTTGCTAATTATTTAATTATCCTCTTTTACTGGTTCTAGAAGTATAGCTACTATTAATATATTACTGCTATTACTTGCTAGATAGTTTAAATATTAAATTCCTATCTAGGACTCCTTAATGTATAGCTATACTTAATATATTATTAAAAATATTAATTACTCAAATAAAGCTTGGTTTTTGATGAACTCAGTATTAATC
>JAJJWM010000764.1:0-13972 GCA_021655865.1 Fusarium guadeloupense
AGGTTAGGATTTAATTGATTAGATGGATATAAATATATAGATAATGGCTAAATCATTAAGAAGTAGTGATTAAGGAAGTTTAGTATAACTAAGGGTTTAGCACTATAGGACTTATGGTAAGACTGAGTATAATATAAGAACCTATCAGGAGGGTATTGAGGCCTCTAGAGATAAATATAGTAGTTAATTTTAATTAATTAGATAGTTTATAGTATTTTTATTGTAATTTATCTTAAGAAGGTTGAGATTTTTATTCAGTTTACTTATCTATTCGGTTTGCTTATTGTGTATGTTATAGTGTTGATGATTTTATATGTTTATATACTATCTTAGCTATGCAGTAGATTTAGCTGTAAATTGAATGGCTTTTTCATATAAAAAAAAGGCGCTAATGAATATACTACCTAAATCCATTGAACCCCAACGGATTTAGGTTACACCTAAAATTTATTTAGAAAAATGGATTTTAAGCCCATGAATTAATTCATTGTAGTAAGAGTATATTAAATTTTTATTTTCAGTAATAGAACATTAAAATTGCGGCGTTGTGACCGGTTTGAAGTTCAATGCAATTGGTCGGTTATAGTTGAAAATAACCAGGATAAGTAGGAATATTAGTTATTTATTTTAGTCGAGCTTGCCAGTACATCCAGTTGCGTAGAGGAGGTATAAGCCATAATATTAAAGTTTAATGGTATAGCAACAACAAAAGCAAGTTCAGGGAATATTTAAATTAAGTAAATAGTTATATAAATAAAGATAGAACCATACTATTATAGTAATTAAAATGAATCCATTTATAAAATTGCCTAAGTTTCTATTTATAATTTGCAAAATATGTCATTTTGCATATATTGCAAAAAAGATCGAGCCGCATTTAAAGAAACATCATAAAGATTCTGGGGTGACAGCAAGGAGAAAGATCGCCAAACAAGTTCAGGATATACCCGGTATAATCGTGAATGAGAGGGAGTTTATTGATATGGCCAAAGCCGCCGCCTACGACCGATCCAATTCCATATATCCAACCGCCAATAAGCAATAAGTTAGGTTGCGGAGAGGAAGGGTGTTTATTTGTTATCAGTACATCCAAAGGCATGCAGGAGCATTACCGCAAGGAACACGGATGGAGCAACCCGAGGCAGAGAGGCGGAAGTTTACAGTTACGAGCCATACAAGCACAGCATGTGCCTACTGTACCAATTACCCCCCGGATCAGGTCCTGATATACAATTTGATGGTCCGTGCCCTGCTTAAGAATATAGACTAGAAATGTGCCGCATTTCCTTCTAGGTTTGGAAAACAAGAACGCGAAATGCGTCGCATTTGTCTCCTGATGGTCCGTACCAACCATATAGAAGTCTGCGCTCATGGCTGCTGTCGTGCGTACTGATTTGACTTTAGTCGACTGAGAGCAGGGGAGAGGCAAGGGGCAACGACTAAGTTCTCTTTGCGTATGAACAACGTCGCAAAACGCAGTCTTTCCTTTTGGTTCTTTCGTAGCTTCATTAAAATGACGGACCTCATGGCACACACGGAGGCCGTTATTACGTTGCGGCCGAGTCAGCTTCAAGAGCTCAAAAACCTCAGCTGATACTGCAACTCGCCGGAGCCAGTAGTGACATGCATCGAATGCGACATCGTTATCAATCCCTCGTGCGTGCCGCGTCACCCAGGTGATAAGCATCATATATCCCAGCCCACTCGCCATAGCCTGAAGCCTCAATCTCCTCCATGAAGTCTTCCGGACCCAGAGATACTTCTACTTCGGTTGGATGGCTTGCGGCCTCATCTACACCTTACCATACATAAGTGCTCGGGCCTGTAAGGATTGTGGTCTTCGCTCCATCAGCAAAAAGGTCCTATTGGTACACCCAAAGAACAAGCACCGTAAAGAGATCAAGCTCGCGACTCAAAAGCAAACCTGGCGTTGGTTACGTCATGATATCCAGCAGGGCCTGTCGTTTCGGAATTGGGCAGCGAACGGTATCCGAAGGTCATGGCTTGCCATCACCGAGAACCACCCGAGCCGTGGCTCTCTATCTTGCAGTACCTTCATGCAGACTATTCCCGACGCTGTGAAGCGCCTTGCACAGAAGCTGTTGCTTATGAGCGTGCAAGGTTAGGGGATATACAGAGCAACCAAGTGAGACTATATAACAGTGCCTTACACACGAACTGGGTGCGGCGTACAAGCTGGGAAACCTCGAGAAATATGACGACTTGTTTGTAACTGTTGCCAAATATACGGGTTATGTCCATCATTGATGCCGCATTATTGCCGGGCTTCCCCTGACGAGCTGTTCTGTTCAGTTCCTACTTTTTTCGTGGCAAGGCCGTCACTGTGGAAGATTCTTCACCGAGCAGTTTATCAGCGAAATCGTCAACCCACTCGCCTTCATATGACTCCTGCAAAGACTCAAGATCGGCAGGCTCCTGAAGAAGCGGTAAATGGGAAAGATTATCGTCAGGAAGTAAGGAATCTAGTGAAGATGGCAACTGATTGCTTGCTTCGGGCGGTTGTGATGTACCGTTTTCCATGACGATCGGACAACGTTGCCGCATCTCCTCTAAGTTTGCTGTACGGCGACTGAGGTGCAGAGCAAGAGCCAGGAGTGCGTAGTCGCCATCATCCGTTAAGAAGCGCTTTGGACATGGAGGTAATGACTCTAATCCTGTATCAGGGGGAGTTGAAGGCATAAGCTCTCTTACTTCTCTTTCGTCCTTCTTGTCCCTTCCTTGGGTGAATATTTTTCCTCAGGTATAGAATGTAAATTCATTGGAAGTTATGTCTCTGGAGTGCATGTGCAACATAGAGTCCTTAGCCCTCGCATCTAAATTTTGGGCCCCTCAGCCTGCAAGTCATGCGCCATCCCTACCCCCGCAAACGTCCCCATATGCATTGCCTGCATGACATTCTTCATCTTGGCCGCGCAATCTCCTGCCGCATAAACCCCCTTGATACTGGTGGCTCCAAATGGTGGTGTTACTTGAATATCTCCACCGGGCGCCAACTCCACACCTAACTGCTCTGCAAACGGGCCGTTAAGCTTCGTAGGCGGCTTGTGCGCAAGGAACGCCTCCTGAACCGAGCTTCCATCTGCAAAGGTAATAATGATTCCGCTACCTTCAGAACCAAGAGCGAGAGAAGCGATCTCCCGGTCGTCTGTTGTGATGGCGGTATTGTTTTGGCCGAGGAGGTCTGCGATTGCGGTTTGTACGCCAGGGTTGTTTGAGGTGTAGATCACAACCTTGGAGGTTATTTGCTTGGCACTGCGTGCGAGAGCTGTGGCTGCTGCGGGGGAGGACGTCTCGCCAAGGGCAAGGATTCCAGCGGAGGGCTTTCCAACATCTTCATAACCGTGGCAGAAGAGGCAGTGGTAGCTGGAGGAGTTAGTGTTATTCAGTATGTCAGAATGGGAAAACACGCACATGGATCGGCCCCAGCACTCATCATATCCCTGGATATCAAGCGGCAAATCAGTAACACCACTGGCAAGCAAGACTCTCCTGCCAGTGAATGTTGTCCCATCTACAGCCGTGGCTGCAAAGTCACCCGCACTCGTCTTCTCGACCTTGGCAACCTCGCAATCTTTAAACGAGATCGTGTTGTACCGCTCCAAGATCTCCTTGCGTGTCGCGCCCCTAAAGGCAGCGGGGTCTTTGTGATCCCATGTGGGTATGGTATGCATATGCTCCGAACGCGCGTTGCGGAAGAGCGAGCTGTTAAAGACGACGGCAGTGTGTAGCTGGCGGGCAAGGGCAAGAGCTGCAGACAGGCCGGCAGGACCTGCGCCGATGATGAGGGCATCGACGAGAGGCATGTTTGCTGTGGTGGTTGTCAAATTTCTGGCTATGGATGTGAAGTAGTTAGGTACGAGGTTGGTGGTGAGGCTGTGGAGGAAAGACATGGGGGAGAGAGAAAGAAGAGAGCTCTATGTGCTATATACTCCATTCTGGAGGGAATGCTACGAGAATTTACCGATTCATTATCATCATATCGGGCATCTAGGTAGCTCTCTTTTTAAACCCTCCGTGGAGGGTTTTTGGAATGCAGGGTTGGTAATCTTCACCACACCAAGATCCACGTCATCTCGATTAAGATTATGTTGCAGGAAAAGGTAAAAAAAACTGCAGAGGCTGATTGGTCATCGAGAGAAAGATTAGCGTGAGTGTACGGGCTAGGCTAAGAATACGTCCGTACAGTAGTATCCGTAATCCAATACGGCACACTGTGACACCGGCTCCGCCTCTAGCCAAGACACAAGCTACTGTCACATAACTTAGCGGGAGTAGTAGTTAAGTATCAATATCAGCTAGTCGTGTTGGCTATGTAATGTTGCTTCTAGTTCATTAGGAGAGAACCCGCCTCAATATTATTCCAGCGTCATGGAATGCCCTCCTCAACAGAATGGGACGCAGCATACCGACGTCAGTTTCGCCATTCACTCCGCCAAGCTCAATCCACAGAACGTCCAATTGTCGTGGAGACAATAAACCCTCACCGCTTTCAGGACCTCCTGCGGTTCCCAATACACTTTCCATCCTTTCTAATAGATGTACAGCCATACGAGTGAAAAGCAAGCCTTGTTTGCAGGGGTGTACCATCATTGACCCTTCAAAGGCGGAACTAGGGATAGGTGCGATCGGCAGAATATCCAAACGGTTAACTCGTGCAGAGAGCTTCTCAATAATCAGCTCGTAAAGAGCTATCAGTTGTGTAAACACATTAATTATGGTCAGAGCCAGAGGGGCAATTAAGGGCTGGTGCGTGAGACAAGGACGCGGCAGGAGTACCGGCAAATCCAAATCAGCAAAAGTGAGGGCGGGTGGCGGTATTGATGATGATACTGCCCCTGATCGGGTGCTATGAAGCCGAGCAAGGATATCGAGAAAGTCTTGAGAGGATTTCAAGACTGACTGGGCTAATGTAAATCCATCCTTGAAAAGCGGGCCCAGTTCATAGCTGATCATCTCCAAAGTGAGTGCTTCTTTGTGGTGTTCGACCGCTACAGCACGAACGTGAAGATCAAGACTGATGCGTTGCAACTGGGAAAGGCTATCTGTGTGGCTTGGGTGCTGTATGTCTGGATATCTCGGTGAAGTTACCTCACGACTCCAAGGTGATAAACCCACCACTGAAGGAGGATGAGAGAGAAACCTGCGCCCGTGAGAACTGGCGTTGGCAGCCGAAGTGAGCGAAGCCAGGTCTAGCTCCCACGATGTATCCCACGTCGATGAAGCGTCCGCGTCAGGGATGGCTTCTTGCCAGCTGCTTGCTTCCGAGCTGAAAACGCTAAGAGAGTCGGCGAGTGAAGATTCAGGACAGAGCAAGCTGGCCTGATTGTTATAGTATGGTGGCGTAAGTGCAACTGATGAATGTTTGGAATTTTCGAGAACACCAGTTTCTCTTGTCCAAAGCATCACCTCGTCTGCGAAATTGTTGTGCTGTTCGCGATGCGTAGGTCGACCAGAAGTCGCTTGTCGTGGTCTGCCAACCTTTCTCTGTTTTCCAACAATGCATTGAATCTTCAGGAGAAAGCATCGCGCGCACTGAGAGTCAGTTGGTCGGATTCGTTGGCATTTCGCTTTGGCATTCCGGCAAGCCTCGCAGGAGAAACGCCGTTGTGAGTGATGAATGGCTGCGCCCATTTTGCTTGATCAATAGTCGGAGAAGTGACAAGACAAAAACAGTAAAGAAAACATCCTTGAGCACGAAACGCAGTTGAACCACCCGGGGGAGCTTTTGCATAAATTTCCGCGGAGGGTTTCTACTTTTCAGTTCGGAGCGGGAGAACTCAGGAGAGACTATGCCAATAGTGGATAAATGCTTAAGGGCGGTGTAACCTTATAAACTACCACCTTAACCTCTTCAGGTTAGGTGTGATCGTGCGCCCCGGAATGATGAGTAAACAGTTATTCCTTCGACTTCCGAACATCATTAGAGTATTACTGCGATATCCGTAAACCTAAAGCGTTCATCATATAGTTCGATACGAAATATAAATCTGCGAACCTGTCACAATATCCTGATGGTGCTATCTTAAAATCATGCTTTAGCTATTTGCTCTGCCGCCATGTCGTCCGCTCCCAAGCTGACAGCCACCGAGCACTTCAACAAGACTGCAGACAAGTACGAGGCCACCACTGGCGGAGGTACCCGTGAACTCGCGCAGCATGCCATCTCCTTCATCGCGGACCTAAAGCCTCTAACGTCCGAGTCCAAGATCCTCGACAACGCATGCGGCACCGGCATCGTGACTGACATCATCCTTAAGTCCGGGATCCAGCCTGAGATTTACGCCATCGACGCCGCGGAGAACATGGTCAGCATTGCTAGGGATCGGTTCTCCTCCCATCCCAACGTCCACGCGGCCGTCATGACCGGCGAGGAACTCGCCTTTCCTGACGACACCTTCACCCACTCCATTACGAACCTCGGCCTCATGTACTTCACCGACGCCAGCAAGGGCGCCCGAGAAATAGCGCGCACACTTCACCCCGATGGAGTGGCCGTCGTCACCGGCTGGACGATGATGGGACATATCAAAATCATTCAGGAGGTCCAGGCGCAGATCCGCCCCGACGATACGCCGTTCAAGCCGCCTGTCCCCGACATCTGGCTCGACCCTGAGCATACCAAGGCCGTGATGTCAGGTGCCGGGCTCGACGTGCATACCAGCACTGCAATTGACGTGCATCTGGGCGACGAGACGGCCGACGGAGTCGCTGACCTTCTAACCCATGGGTTCGGCTCGAAGGTATTTGAGTCTTGGAGCGAGGAGGAAAAGGAGAAGGGCGCTGGGGTGATGAAGAAGATTGTGCAGGAGCGGGCCCTTCCGTTTACTAGACCCTCAGGCTCTGGCGTCGGTATTAAGGTGACAGGAACTATCTTTGTTGCGCGTAAGGGATCTGGCCGTGTACTAGCTTCATGAGTTTATTCCTGATTAGAGAGGTTCTCCCTAAGATCGTCACAAGTCGATTTAATAGCTCGTACAACGTATTACAAATTTGGCCTGTGTCTATATTAATACGTAGTGCTCAGAAACCCAAGTAGGCTTTAGAAGATATAATCCCTAATGGATCTAAGTTGTATGGCTATTTACATAAACCTAGAAACTCCTTAACTGATGCTAATCCCTAGCTATTACTTAAGCCTTCCTACCCTACTACTTATTGTAATGGTAATTAAGATTGTTTACTTTTTATTTATATAGAAGTTTAGTATAGTGCTATTATATCTAGGGCTAGGGTTAGGATCGGGTTAGTATTTACTATCTAAGCCATCTTGCCCTAGGATTATATTCTAGCTAAAAGTCTAGCTTATAAGAGTAGAGATTCTTCTGGAAAGTAAAGAAAAGGGAAATATACCCTAGGAAAAAAGAAAAAGAGATATTGATAGGAAAGTACATAAAAAGAGATATAGCTAGGAAATAGAGAAAGAGAGAGATATAGAGAGATATAAGAGAGATATAAGAGAGATATAAGAGAGATAGCCTTAAAAGAGAGATAAAAGAGGAAATAGGCTTCTAGGAAAATCTTCTAGAGGTATTCTAGAGAGACCTAGCTAAGCCTCTAGAAGGGGAATCTTGGGCTATAGAGGCAGCAGCAGTAGCTCTAGTCCTCATAAGGGCTAGCCCAATATAGGTATCTCGCTGGTTAGCTGCTATAGGTCCAATAAGGCCCTGAAGCTTCTAATAGGCCTTAGCGTTCTCAAGGTCCATCAGGCTACCTGCTGAGAAGATAAGAGGCTGAAAAAAGGCCCCTAAAGACCTATATTTTCTGTGTTTTTCCTCTGTAGCCTCTTGAAGGGTGATATAAGAGTCTTCCCTAGCTAAATCCTTAGAACTTACAACAACCTGGATATCAAGTCAAGCTTGCCCGCCTTGACCTGGTTATGGATAGCGGCAGATTGGTTTACCCAAGCCACAGACTCGTCGGAGCCCATGAAGTGAAAGCGCCAGTTGGGCAGCATCATGAATATGAACTGGAGCATCAGGGGTGTGATGATGGGCTGCGGCCGATTCTCCATGAGGAGAGTGACCTTGGGCTCATTGTAGATGGTCTCATTGGTATATCTGAGTTTAATCTTTGGGAGCGTCAGTTGTGGGAGAGAAGTCGCTGTTAAGGAGAGAAGGATAAACATTCCAAGATGGGCTATGGTCAATTTTTGCCATACTTTTGTTTCTCTAGATTATGGGCTTACCTAATAAATGCTGTTACTGTAACTACAATCTGAAGAGCTCTAGGTAATAGCCATACAATGAGCCGGTATATAGAGGTAAATATGATGTCCGGTAATAAAAGAGCTATAGGAAGAATAAGAAATAGTTAATACTAGGGCTTAGGAGAAGGCAATAAGTAACTAAAGAGTAAGACAAAATAAAAAAAATAAAGGCAGTAGTATTCTATTAGCTAATATAATTACTTAACATAGAATTAAGTTATATAATCTCTTATGCTTAAAGTAGAAAGCAGATTTAAAGAGTAAGTAAGCTTGGTAAAGAGAAATAAGGACAGGAAACAAGAGATAGGATCCAGTAGATAGAGGCTTTATTATCTACTGAAGGGGATAATGGCTTTCAATATATAAATAAATTCCTCCTTTACAGTATAAGCATATACATTCATGAGAACAGTCAGACATTAAAGCCCAGCATAAGAGCCAGCAAGGCTTATATGCAACTGTAACTTTCTGCTAGCTCGGTTGGCCGCTTCATGGGCTATTGCTTTCAGTACTGGTCTTGATGTGGGAACATGGCGGTACCATCGAAGGTAGGTCTTGCGGCTTCTTCAAACTTACATCTTCATCTTCTCTTCAATACAGCCTCTACAAGGCAAGACGAGATGGCTCAGCCACAGATTGACTTATCGCAGTGGGCAGATTTATCAGTGATGGCTATAAAGCATCTTAATCGAAGGCTTCCAACGTCCATTTCGAGGGATACCATCTTTACTATCTCATCCCTTATCTTGATGTAAGTGATTTTTAACTATTTCGTTATTCTATGATAAATTGACTGATGATAAAAACTCCCAGATAGATCATCATGACCGTTATTCTCCCTTAGTATAAATCTACCATCATATCTCAGATCAATAATACCCACCAAAACCTCCCCTCGGTTAGCATCAACTGGTTGCCAAACCATGATCCTCAGAAAAACTACAATGCGTCAAAAGCCACCTTTATCATCGAGCCTAAGCCCCTATCCGTCCTGGTTCCTCTCATCATGTATATAATTGCCGTTATACCCCCGGACTGGCGATTTATCTTTATCGGATTCAAGAAGAGTATCTTTACTGTCGGTCATAAGTATAATATCCAGCTCCAGCAGGGACTAGATAAGATCAACTTGATGAGGCTATCTAGCCCTTGGCCTATCAAGACAGATAAAGACTGAAGTCATCTTCTTATGGACATAAGGTTCTATAATGAGTTTTTGCCAGATATTAAGTATCTCCTGATATTTAACTATAAAAGCATTCTGTGTGCTAACGCAAATGTCAGCTTGAATGACTGGCTGATCTATAGTTGGGCCGGTACTGGCAGGTAAGTTTGATTCTATACACTGCAACCTCCACCTGGGGGCGACCTTGGCTAACCCTTACGCAAATACCTAACGTTGGGCATTTCGCCGGCTGGAAAAAACTCTCACTACGATGTATCTCGGCGATTCAAAAAGTCCTGGGCTTCCAAAAGCGCTACAACGATAGCAACCCCGAGGACCAATGGTTCGGCAAGCATCTATATCTCCTCCCCGACGCAAAACCCGCCAACGCAAGCGATCCGCCGTTTGCCATCACTAACTAAATTAGGCCCAACCCGATGGGGTACTACATGCCCGGCAGTAGCAGGGGGCTCGACAGAGAGGTCTGGAAGGTTGAGATGCATAGAAAAGCGGTCCTGCAGTATTGCCCTGAAGTATACGTCATTCTGGATATGAGGCTGGAGAGGGAGAGGTGTGAGGGCAATAACAGAATGGGTGAGATTGTGGGACAGCCTACAGAGGCTGGGGCATTACCTTGGACGACTGGGCTGACGTAAATTAAGTAGTGAGTGGAATAGCTATGATGGAACTATAAGTAAGATATCTTGGGTCGTGACAATGATACATTAATTATTTTCTTTCTTTGAACATTCTATTCTGGAGTGTCAGGCAGCTGGCTACTGACTTATCCCTTACATCTACATAGAGCTATATAGAAAACGCCCTAGCTACACCTTTCATATCTTAATATCTCTTGTTTTTGATGATCTGGCTTAATCTAAGGAGTGGCTATCTAGAAATGAGCGAACTGTATCACAATGATGTAGTATAGATAGCTCAACGAAGTTCATACTTAATGACAGCATCTATATAAGCTTCATTGTCTTCTCGTAAAAGTAAAAGATGGCTGACAAACACTCTACCTCAAGCACGCATCTTCACCAGGGGACAAAAGTGCTAGGGGCTAAGCTACTATGAATCCATAAGGACCAGCCCGGCAAGCAATCGGTTAGCCATATCTTCCACACCACATAGTCGCAGGAGGAATCCTCACGAATCTAGGTCGAGAATAAACTAGATAATGGTCTCTTCCTCTAGATCAGATAGTTTACGTGATTTAGGCGTCTAATTGCGTCGAGATTGTATGTCTTTATGGCGTTAACCGAGTTTCTTAGGGCAGACTTTATAGGTTGAGGTAGTGCGTCAGATATATAATTTTTGATCATTTAGAAGGGCTTATAGAGCAAGAATAATATTACTTTCGTTGTTAAATCAAGGCATATTCACTGGTGGAAAATTATTTAATTTAAAGGGAAAGTAAGTAATTAAGGGATTTTTAGGACACATACGTATATAGGACATAAGCTTATGATGTACGTTATATTGCCAGTGCAAGCAAAGTTTCCACTTGAGTTAATATCATATTCATCTACTTATCCCCTTTCTCATTACATCGTAATGACACCCTTCTGAATGTACGCTGTCTCGTCGACTAGTGGCATGCACTTAAACATCTTTGTGAATTCATTCAAGCACTTGCTGCGCGCCTCCATGTGACCGGGTTTTGTGCTGATACCATTTGGAGGGTCGAGGTTGACGTATCTTTCCCGGCCATTTACCAGCAGGGGCCCTTGTCCAGTGAGCAGCCCCTGGACGTAGTTTAGGGCAATGTCTTCACAGTTGAAGACTGCGTCAACATAGTCTCGAATCTTGGCCATAGTACTGTCATTAGACCAGTAATAGTCCATGAAGGAAATGTGTGAGAAACATAGATTGGTGAGAATCATAGAGTAGTCATCACGCTCCTTTCTTGAACAGAAATTGTAGTTATAGTTGCCCTCTGCGTCGATGTCGGAGCAGCGAGCGAGGGCGCCGGTGAGACGATATCGGCCGAACTTCCTCCATGTCTGAAAGACAAATTCAAGATCTCTGGGACGGTAGTAGACATCGTCATCAGTCAAGAGGATGGCTTGGGTCTTAAAATCGGGATCGGGTCGGAGCTTCTCGTTGAGACTGTTTTTTAGAGCCATCCGGAATCGCACAGGAACCCTATGCTTAGATTGGAAGTTCATAGGAAGCTCTGCTTCGAGATCGTTCCAGACGACAATGATTTCATAAAGAGACGGGATTCTTTCTTCGAGGAGGACTGTTAGAGTGTGGTTCAGTTCTTTGGGACGTCGGTAAGTCAACATAGCGATGCTGGAAGGAGATAGAATCTCGTTATTAGCATTCTGGACGAAAGGAAGATGAAAAGAAAAGAAAACTTGCACTAGCCAGTGCCTCACTTGTAAGGCAGAGGCGAGAAGGTTGTGTTCGAGCAGTGGGAAAGCTCGGTAGACTCACGTGAATTTGTCGTCGGCCAGATGGCTATACTTGGCCTTGGCCTCATTCCAGATATCCTGACGGCCCCTTTGCTTCGTACTGGCGCAAATGACTTGTCGGGATGAGAGGCTAATGGGGAACAAGCCCTCGCCGACTTCCGAACCACGGATGCCGACGAGGATAATTGACACGATTATGGAGAAGATAACGAGCATGGTGAAGATGCGACGGAAAAAGCGCCAACCAAAAAGGCTGCGATAGTGGCTGGCCGTTTCGAGGAATTGATGCCTGAAGCTGTTGGATCGGAAAACATGGAACATTGTCGCTTGTGAAGTGGTTAGGTTTATTAGTCACGATAAGCGAGCCTTCAGTATGCTCACTCCGGGCTAATTCGAGAGTTGGCTCGCCAGTTGTGGTTAGGCACTACCCGAGGACTCGAAAAGTCTGGCAAGCTTGCCGGTATCAAAGGTTCAAGTGACACAAGAGCAAGAATAAAATGAGATAGAAAACGAGGGACGCTTGGCCATTTGTCCCCTGGCATTATGCGTGTAGTATGTCTGGGTCTAGAAAAGCCTGGGAGCTTGGCGAGATCTGTATAAGGACCAGGCGAGGAACATGCAGAATCTGGGGCACCCATATCAGGACAAAAGCTTGATGCGGCAAGTGTTCACGGATCAAAAGACAGCGTGATTAGAGTGTACGCATACCTGCGATGATGGAAGCACGACGTGTGTTGTGTCTCGTCTAATAAGCCGGCCAATAGACGGCCGCAGGATGACAAGTGACACTGCCACTATCTTAATCCAGGGTTTAAAGAGTTTTAGAAACAGTCCTACTAACATCCTACGTTAGCACATTAGCTCCAGTGTGGCTCCTCCGACGGATGATGCCGCAATGAGGGATGATACCGCAATGACGTATCGTCCGAAACTTGCGCATCTAACTCAAGTTCGCCCGGACATCCATAGGGCAACTCAAAACCACCTCGTTGGGCATTGCGCATCACCTGTTGGGAGACGAAGACCGGTGTCAGATTAGCGACACTGTTGTCATCACCTGCCATAATGCAACAGGTTCCCCATTTGAGTTCCCATTTCTGTTACTAACTTGAGGTGGCTTGTAGCAGACCGTGTACCGTCCACTCTTTAAGGTATTCTGGGCACCCCCAAGTCGACGTAGGCGAATAGCTTCCATTTACTGAATATTGTCCTTTACTGTACTATGCCTACTTCTCTAGGGCTGGAGAGAAACCTGGCCGCTTTTTACCATAAGAGACATGACGCCAGGCATCATCTTTTCCTCCCTATGGCTCCGCCAAACCTGGCTGCTTCGTCACCAGAATCGACCAAGTTGTATTAGAACTACCTCTTCATATGAGGTTCAACTTCGCCCACTATATCAGTTTGATTGATCCCTATTGAAATTGGGAACCGACACAACCCCGAATTTATTCTTTATCAGCCATGCTTCTAAGTGAATGCTGATAAGTCCCTAGAGCTTGGAAGTGTAGAGTTGTGGGGCTATAGCTACATATGAACTGCTAATAAAGAAGTCGAAAAGCTAGTCATGGATGATCAGTAACCTTGACCCTAAATATGAAATTATTCACTAATCTGCAATGATAAGCCTTGTGGCTTGGAATAATCCCTGAACTCTAACATACTTATCTTTCTGACTGGCAGGGCTGTCTCATACTCGGTAACTTTAACGCCGCCAAGCACCAGTAGTGGAGTAGTCTGACGACACTCTGATTAGGATTAGGGTTAAGCTTCACTATATTACAGCTCAGACCTGGCTACCCTATACCTGTTCTGGAAGAGTGGGCTACCCGGCGTGAAGCTAGGTGCCAAGATCACGTGGTAATATATTATTGTAGACTTAAGATTGAAAACAAGAAGATCTCATAAACAAAAGGAAAAACATTAATACCAGTAAGACTGAGATTTTTAAAAAATAATAGCCATTTATAATACTGTACTATCACTCTAAAGGGTTAATTAAATAGCTTAGTATTAGTTATATCACTTAGTATAACTTGAGTATTATATTAACTATAGCTCTAGGATAAAATTTAACCTATTAATTACTATAAGTATATTATAAATTTGGGTAAATATTTTTAAAAAGTATTACTAGCTATTAATAGTAAAGTATTATAA
>JAJJWM010000767.1:0-13230 GCA_021655865.1 Fusarium guadeloupense
ACGAGGGACGATAGTGAGGGGATGATATGTAGCGAAGGGAAAGCTGCTGGTGACGTGGCAGCCGTTCCTGACTCAGCCAATCATCTGCGGTTCCGAGACCTGGCCAGGCCCTCGGGGACAACCGTCAGTCAATGAGTACCTCCTAACTAGAGCAAGTAGTTTGGTATCAGCCACACACGTCTGTGTACCAATCAATTATGTAGGTTAGGTGAAGCCGGCGGGGCCGAGACCCGGGCTGTCAAGTCGGAAATTCGAACTTGACCACGCAGATGCGCAGTGACAACCACAATAGGAATCTGGGAGGACAGGGAAGAGGTTCATTCCAAACTGTTCATCGCATTTTCGGTGGCATGCATGAGGCAACAGGCTTTCTATCTCTCTGAGGTCGTCCTTGTCTCCACAAACGACTTTGTGAGACCATGAGTCGGAGATGATTGGCCTATCAAACCACATACAGACGAGAAGGGGAAAGGGGAAGTGGGAAGTGGGAAAAAGAAGCGCGCTGGCTCCTATTGAAAAAAGATGGCGCAGAAGTGTAAAATTGTATAAATTACTCCGCGCGCCGGCGCATCTAACTTGTATTGTTAGTTGCCAATCAATCTCTGCTTGTCTATTTCCAAGAGGGACTGTACATCTCTACATGGCCTGGATTGCTATCTCAGCATCCAATTTTCATGTCTGTCATCACGACTCCTCGCCTGCAGCGGCTGTGGCAAGATGCTCAAGCCTACCCAGAGTGGGCAACCACACGGTTATGGGAGTATATCTTCAATCACGTCGTGTTTCATGAGGACAAATGGGTTGTTTCCTCCCAGCAGCCGCCTACCCATCAAGAAGGGGATCTTAGACGAGTCGACCTCGTTGTCGAGAAGATGGATAACGATGCCACGAGCGTTGGAACTCTGCTGTTTGTAGAAGCCAAACGAGCAAATGCGTCATCTGCCGATATCGAAGTGGTAGAATACCAAGCGTTCACCGCTGCCTGTGCATACTACGTCGAGACTGGAAAACAAAACATTTGGGCTATGACTTGCATTGGTAGTGCAGCGCGGCTGTGGATATTTCACGCGATGAGCGAATATTTGATTCCATTTGTACCGCCAGGAGAAGGGTTAGCCGAGAGGAGCGAATATCTTGAACTTTCCACTGACGGCAAGACCATTGTCAACGCTCTGAGCTACGTCAAGAAACATATGACGCCTCCAAGAGAGCTTCTCGAAAGACATTCAACCCCTCGGCCTATTAATGCAGCACTGCCCCCGCACTGGCACGATCATGAGGTTCAACAGCTAGACGACTGGCATCGCGCACAAACTGACACCACCACCAGTGGTAGTATGGATTTGGCCGAAGATCAGAACTACATTGCCGGTGCTATGCCCCAGGCAGAGATGAGCTCTGGGCCTACGTACGGTACTTCTACCTGGGCTCCAGAAGAAGACACCAGTGCTCTGTCTCAGGCAGACATGACCTCTGGGGCTGCGTATGGTGCTTCTGCCTGGGCCATAGAAGGAGATGCTGGCGGCTCATTGGCTGAAGTCAACACGGGACAACACCCAAGCAGTGGCTCCGCACAAGAACAACAAGGCCAAAAGGAAGTTGAAGTTAAAGTAAAGTTGCTACCCCATAGTTTCAATGCTTTCAAGAAGCCCGAAATTCAATTCGAAAGGAACGGACATTCACACGTATCTTCCATAGACGACTGGGTGAGAAAGAAGCGCGAGGGACGAACTATATGGGTTTATCACGGGAGGAAGACAACCTATTGGACGAAGAAGCTTGGATGAAATCCAATCCCACTCAAATACAGTCTCGGTGTCTAGTAAAAATGATACAATGGGGTATCGAAATAGGTTGAAACAATATTAGTGTCACTTAATCAACTTTCTATAGCTAAGCATGATGATTCATTTGTAAACCAGAACTGTACAAACCCCCTGAGCGGCTGGCACTTCCAACCTTCATCGGTTCGTTCGTCTTGTGAATGATGCTGGAACTTTACTCGCACCGCATGGAGCAGCCGGTTCCAGCGCGACGGAATTAACTCGGCCTGAAAGTGAAATGCGAGTGGATGTACCACTCTTACGGCTGAGTCTGTATGCAAGCGGCATTGTCCAACTGTCCGACACCCACCGTTCTGGTACTGAAACATTATACCTCTACAAAATCCGTCCCGGTCGTTGAAGGTCAGCGTCGACAAAACATCGTTTAGAGGTGCCCAAGAGAAGTACGAATCGTTGCCAATAGGGTTGAGACTCGATCTTTCCAGGGGAAATGGCTTGGGAAGATCAGGTTGGGAAGCAAATCTGCTGTATGCACCGAAGAATTGGACTGGGAATCCTTCTCGAGGCTCGCCGTAGACTATGGTCACAGGGGCAGACTTGCCGAGACACCGATCCTTGAATTTACCTGCGATGTGTCGCCCAATGATGATATCGCCGACTTGTCTTGTCCTTACAAGGATGTTGATATCTGACTGAGGTCCTTCACGAACGCCGAGAACAAGCAGCCGATCGTTCTTGGGAATAGGTAAGTAGATCCAAACAATACTTCGTTGGCGCCTTTTGGAGAAACGTTCGTATGTAGTCATAGCAGATGATTCTTCCGAGTAGTGGATATGAGTGCCAAAGAGCTGCCCTGTGGAGAAAAAAAAGGTTATGCCTCTTATTGTGTCCGCTTCAACTGCATGGAAGTGCTGCCAAGACGGAAAACTTGAAACATAAGCCCTGCAAGAGGAAAGATCTGGCGGTGCGGGCGTATTCCATATTGGGAGTGCTCGCCGTGTCTGCGGCAGTTTAAGACGCAACAAACCATCCTTAGAGAAGACATGAGTACGCATTATTTATCTAGTAAGGTGATATCAATTCTTACCTTGACTTGTGCTTCAACTCCAATCATAAGCGATGCGTGCTGGATGACTGATCTATTATAATTGTTGCACTCTCCAGAATACACAGGTGTGCAAGAAAGGCGTTCCACTTTGCTAATTCCGTCGGAGTCAATAGTCAATCGTATTATGGGGGGCGGCGATAGTGACGCGATACATTCCAGTTCGCCATTACGTTTCCATGAGAGAACTTCACTCAATTGAACAGTGAAGAGTGGTTCTGGAGGTGCCTTTGTCACGTAGGAAGCCGATTGAATCGCCGAAATACACCTCCAAAACAATGAATGCCTGGAGTAGCCTCGGATCATCTCGAGAAGCTCACGCGGCAAGCGGCACACTTCGGGTAACCCGCAAATCTCGGTCGTTCTTTGCAGCGTGTCTGAGCCGAGTTGCTGGCCAGATAGGTATAAGGGCTGCGCCCCTCGCCAAGGTTTTCTCCACGCAGAACGCGCCCAGAGCCGACATAAGGCATCGGTGTCTTCTTGAACGAGGCACTCCTTGATGAAGATTGAGTAGCAGTCGTAGTGAATCGGAACGGATTCAGGCGACAGAGCGCACTTTTTGCAGTCCGGGTAGCGACATAAGCGAAAGCCATTGACATCCGTTATGGAATGACCCGGCTGCGGAAAAGCGAAAGGCCGGGTGCGGCCACTGAAGGACGTTGAATCATGGTTACCAAAGACTGCAACGTGATGTTAATAAAGTACGACTCGACTGAGAAAGTAAGTATACGAAGAAGTGTGGGTTGAGGTGGAGGGAAAATCATACTTGCTATTACTCTTTCATGCCTAAATATCGTATCTGCACAGATCCCACATTGGGAACAGAGTCCAAGGTGCCTACAATCATATTTCGCCATTGTTCGAGTCGCAGCGATGCGTAAGGTCGAACTGTGGTGCCTGTAGTCTAATTTATTGTGTCGAATCGGTAATACACTTTTCCGGGCCGAGTGCGCCAGTACAGTACTGGCCAATCAAAGCGGATCTTCTTTCACGACCGGCTAGTGAGGTTTGGCCGACAGCCGAAGCGCCCCAAATATTCATCCGCAGGGTCACTTTTCCTCCTTAACCTCTATCTACATCTGCCTCCCCAGCTTCTCCAGTCCAAGTCCTAAGCCCATGCCATGTTTGACGATCTAAACACACAAGTGCGAGTCTTCATCAGATCTCAGACCCATCAGATTCCGTACGAGGAAGTCCTGAGAATATCTCCATTCCACCGCTAGGCTCACCATCAAATCCAGCGTGAGCAGCCCCTCCCTTATGTTACATATATGCCCCGAACATGACACAGAATGTCTGACCACAGGTCCACCAACCCACCACAGCAAGCACATACGGATTAGAGGATAAATCGTAAGATTTTTATGTAGCAAATCAACCTTTGAATCGACATCGCCGCCCGAAGAAATAAATGTTTGGAACGGCGTTCAACATGCGAGATCTTAACTGTGACCAGTTGCGCGGTTTGCCCAATTTCCTACTCCCTAATCTAGTACTATTTTCGCCTTATCTAGATTCTTCGGGCTCCTTTTGTTGCTTTTCCGCCCCAGTGTTGATGGTTTGAATGACTGGGCTTCAAGTTGCGATAACAAATGCACTAAACTAGTGCGTCATCGTAATTGAAGGAATTGACACAGCAAACTTACAGTATCGAGCACTTGCAGCTTCCTCTCCAAAATAACAAGCTCTTTATTTAGTCTAGGGTGGGTACTTTTAGGTACATGACTCTACCCCATAAGTAGATGTTTTGTCAGAAATAGACCTATTCATTAGTCAATAAGCAATTTTTGGCTGACAGACAAAGGTACCTCCAAGTACCTCAAGTACCGAAGAGCCAGGGCGCAAGTCCGGGGAAGCGGAGCCCAAATCGACAGTGCGAGTCGTCTGTCTCGCTACCTTCCATAAGCCATTTCGGTACGCCAGCCTCCACACTCCATCCAGGCCGCACATCCCGACCACGTAGGATCATAAAATTGCCGCGATCCCATGCTCGGCAGGCATTAGGGTCTTCCTTGATAAGGATTGATCAATTAGTTTATTTTCGTAGTCTTTCGTCTTGTTTAGGTTTTGTGAATAGCTTCATCAAAACAGATCAGATCGCCAAGTGCTTGCTAGACTCTGGAGTTGCCTTTTCTTTACGCGACTCACGTGACCAATAGCCATAGAAGCTTGTGGAATGCCATGGAAAAATTAGGAAAGTTGTGGACAGGTGTCCTTTGTGGCAAGCTGGCGCTCGAAGCCGCGAGAACCAGCCAGCCAGCTCGTGCCTTTCAACGTGGCAACAATCATGAATCAGAGCGACACTGTAAATGACTGGCCAAGTGACGATGCGAGCGAGGCTCAGATTTCTGCTGACTCTTCCACGTCCGACAGCGAGGTGTCTCAGCCTGCAGCTTCAGCCGCCAGGAGCCGGCTGAGACCCGCTGGGTGTGCCCTGACATTCGTGCCATTTGCTGACTGGGAGCCAGAACGGTCGTACCAAGACGAGCCGACGATACGCTACAATATGGAATGGAAGCTGTTTGCCAAAAACAGGAACCAGGCTGGTGAAACAGAGCTAAATATCGTAATATCGCCGCACAAGTTCTGGAAATATGTCCTCCAGCCGAAGCTGGCTGAGGCGTGTATTGACAAGCCATGGAAAGAGGACAAGACGAAGCTTGTCCTGTCAGTAACCGATCACAAAACAGGTAAAATTATCAAGGAGTTTCCAAAGCTAGACGTCAAATGGTCATTTGTTGCGAAACAACTCCGGGAATGGAGTCCCTTTTTGACTGACGGCAAGAAAATCACCATTACGGTTACATTCTATTACCGAGCCATCAGTGCTAGTAAGTCGGGCAGAAGTAGCGCAACGGCGAATCAACAAGCAGATCTAGAAGCTAGGACGACTGGCGTAGGTCGAGGTGCTTATCTTAGGAAAGCTTATGCAATGATGCGCTGCCCGGGAGCTCCATGTACAAAAGGGGACCACTGCTGGCAGAATGAAGGAAAACACCACCGTCTTCAACCCCACCACATTAGGATGCTCGCCGATTATATGCAGGCAGGGAACAACCTGAATGGACACGACGATGTCCCTCCCGAATTCCGTCGATTAGTCAAGGAGGACGAGCGCCAATGGGAAGAAAGGGAACAGGATGAGCGCGAGAAGATTCATGGTCGTAAGCGGCAGCGACGGAGTTCAGATGGCTCAGCTGTCCGTATCACCCAGGTCCATTGCCACCAATGTGCAAATGGCATTCCTCCATCCCCAAAGACAAATTTTCCCACAACTCCACTTGTGGATTTTGACATGCCCAGGGAAGACGAGGTCGTGGCGTACAGTATCTATCAACGGTCCCGAGTGCGCACCGAAGAGCAGAAAGAGCATTACATGTCAGCTCAGGAGCTGACACTGGCGCATTGTTTTGATCTCGACATGCTTGCTAGCAACCAGGAAAAAATGTTCCGCTTCTATAAGAAGCATGGGATACCAGAAGGCGTGGCCTGGCGTTATGTTTGTGATGCTGGATCATACATGAAACGGCGCCAAGAGGGGAACAACTCGCGATGTTAGAACGGTTTTCATTTGATCTGCCTAGTTTTCTTCTTCTTCTAGTCAATGTAGATTTGTGCTTTCCTGAAGTGCCCTCTTGCAATCTTAAAATCTTGTCCTACAATCCTAACCTGCATCTGCAGGTACGACTTGAAGTCGCCCTGTATAAGATCCTCGTCTTCTCGCGCCCTCTTCCTGATGCGGTTCTTGACAGAACCGAACAAATACTCGATGGGATTCAAGTCGGGGGAATACGGCGGTTGATTTTCTACTATGACGCCCGCTTCTGCAAGCCTTTCCCTAAGCCTTGGGGAGATGAAGTGAAAGGAGGCGTTGTCCATGAATATGACGGACTTGGGTTCTGGATACCTGCCGCAAAAGGGCAGCAACCTTTCGAGAAACCCCTGGAACAACTCGGTATCCGTATTCTCTTGATACACCTCGCAATATATGACACCTCCCAAGGTGTACGCTGGCAACATTTGCACCCTCTTACCGCGATGAAATCGCTTGAACTGGACCGGGGTTACTCCTTTGGGAGCGTAGCCTCGTCCCAGAATCGCCAGCCCGCGATCGCTCCCGCTTTCATCAATAAATATCATTTGTTCGGGTTTATAATGGGACCGCCTTTCTATGTAGTCGTCTCGTAAATCCTGATTTCGCTCTTTTGCAACGTTCTGCGTCACCTTCTTGGTCCAGCCAACGCGCTTCAGCGTCCTACCGATGACGAACCGCGACAGGTTGACGCGATATTTCTTATTAAGAAAATCGGCCATGTCCTGTTGATTCATGCAGGGATCCCGGATCAACTTGTCTTGTAAAGCCAACCACATATTCTCCGTCATGTCTCCGGGCCAGGCGGCCGTCTGACGAGGAGCATTGATTGTGCCATATTTGAGTATATTGGATCGTGCGTGTCGGACGGTTCGCGCGGTGCATCGGCCGATCGTATTCGCTATTTCTTCGTCTGTGATGACTTCCTTACCTTTTAACTTGTCTACGATGACTTGCTGAAGCTCGGTTCGCTGGATTTTCGATAATCGTGGTGCCATCTAGGGAGGGTTGCAAGTCTAAGTTTGCCACGTTGGACACTAGGGGCGAATACGCCATGGCTCCTGTGCACCCTTGCTAGTCATCGGCTTACGGCTAAAGCTTACTCCGGATGTTCACGAAGCTCGATGCTGATGTACACGGTTTCCAAAAATGAGTGATTAATACTGTGTGGAGCAGGATCTAATATTTAAGGTTATCCTAGAAGAGGAAGCTGCAAGTGCTCGATACTGTATCGAAAGACAAGATATCTAAAAATTGTCAGGACCAATTCTTAGGGCAGTATTGAACATGCGTGATGGTACTGAAATATGGCCAGGTTGGATCTCTGTTATGGCCTCTAAGGAATCGAGCAACGTAAATTCAGCACTTATTGTAAAATGGTTTACAGATCTCGAGCTCCAATTATCGAAAGACTGTGAGGAAATGTCGAAGGATCAGCCTCGAAACGTCTATCGCTCCGAGACCGACGAGTTGAACCTCTCGGTATTGGTGAAGAGATTTCGAAAAGTCAGATGATGGAAATGGTCAAAGACCGTAAAGATAGTCTTGACTCTTCGTCTCGTCTTTCCGTCGAAGCTGTTTCCGAGCTATTCAAGGAGGCATCACCTAAACGTGGCCGTAGGAACAGGTTTCAGGCAATAATGTTGACGCTAGGTTGCAATGTTATTATATTTAGGGACAAGAAACCTCTTGTAGATCTAGAAGCAACTTGCTTTTATGAATCTAGCATGTATGCCATATGCTGATTTGGCCACGCCCAAGATCTTCGAGTTAGATCAAACGTACGGTCACTCACTTGAAACTTTGTTTCAGACAAGCGGCTATAGATAGTGTCACGTAGCTTACTGATAAGGGCATCCATCATAGTTCCCATAAGGATAAATTGGAGGTAGGCCGCCAGAACAACAATCCAATAATGCCACATCACTCGAATACTCTAGTTCTACTACTCGAGCTAAGTTAATGCGTGAAGACACAAAGGCACATGCTGCCGGTCGGTAAGGGCTTTTGAACTTATATAGGCACGTGTTAGAAGCAAGAATTTCCCATGTACAATGCAAAGAGCCGAACATGGCGTTTTGACAACACCAACCGATCGTTGAGCATGGTCTGAACTACTCAAGATTATGCAGCTTTAGGCCCACAAGTTTAATAAAACGGATTGCTCAAATTTAAGCTGTCTGAACTTGGAAGAACGCAGATTCTCGTACTTCTTTCATCCCTTGACAGATTGTCGACAACGTTCAAACATAGACAATGTCGCATAGGAGCTTCAAGGAAGGAGCTGTTGTGCTTATCACTATAGCTGGTTATTTAGATTAATCATAAAATATTTTCTGATGGTGTTTGAATTTTGGCAATTTCCTAATGCTTCAGATGTGAAAAAGCTGTGTTCATGTTACATAACTGACAAGGCTACATAACATCTAAAAATCACATCACTTCTAGGTAGATAGTCTTAAAACTCACTTTTTACTAACATTGATACGATATGACTACCAGCACCTCTGAGATGGCGGACTACGTTTTAGGTAGATCCCCAGTTCCAAAACTACAGAGGGCTTCCGTCTTTGTGCCTGGCGGTATCAAACGTGTCCAATGTAGTTACGTTGGAATATAGCTATAAAATGATGGGAAACTCATTGAAGTGAGAGAATTATTCTATACCATGAAATACATCAAAAGAAGATTTCAAGGTGCATCAACAACTGCAAAGAACGCCTCCCGCTAGAAGCACTCATCTTACGGGAGATTACAGCACTTGTGCGAAGCGAGTAGAGACCAGGATAATAGTTCTCCCTTCATCTAATATTTTTGTTAGCGATCACTCATGACAAGCTCTGAAATCAGTTCGCTGGTGAAGCATGAAAATGGTAGGCGATAGGGTTGATGTATCTATTGGAAAGGATTCTATTACGATTCTCGGCTTATTTTCCCTATTACCTTTTCCATGGCTTATTTCTGTATTGTTAGCTGTAGGTTTCAAGTAAGACGAGAACTCAGGAAATTTCCTATGTTACGGCTCCGGTTCAGATCATGGACCCAAGATACTCCCGAGGCCAGTTGACTCCAATCAATACCGGGAGATGGGCAGCCTAGACGATATCATTTAATACTTTGCCACATCCGAGACAAGTTCGAGCACATTATCTATAATTAACTACTCAAAAGTCCTATACGAACACAAGGTAAACAATAGGAGATCACAGGCAAGGAACTAAATTGGTACAAGTGCTTTAAAACCATATAATTATTTCATTCTATGTGTATGATTGAAAACTGCTCCGTATCTTATACCTGTTTAAAGCAGAAGTATCAGTCGACAGCCAGCATTAAATGCCGCTTATTTCAAATCTGAAGCTAGGGATTGATGCGGCATTACGTACAGATAACCTTGCCGGGATATCTTTCGTCTATCAATCGAATGGCTTAGTGGAAAGCCTATTATTCATCCATTTCATGGTAGAAAGAGTAGCGGCCTTGTCAATGGGTCATAATAAGAAGACATTTTGCATCATAATAGCCTCATTAAATGTAGATGTACTATATATATGCTCTTAAATAGCTTCTCCTACAGCTATAGGCAGTTTGAGTCTAGTGAGGTGGACTATAATGATACGAGGAACTTTGCTTAACGCCTTTATCTCAAGGAATTTCCTCGGCTATGTCATAGATCTCGTACTGTATGTCTTGCATATCAGCTCTCATATCCTCTATGGCCATTGCCAAGTCCTCGAGTCTTCTAGTTAGAAAGTAAAGGCGGCGCTGGCCTCGTGAGCTCCTGTGGACGTCTCGATGGCGTGTGTAGGGTGTCGGAGACTCGCTCGAGCTGGAGAAACTGGCTTCCTCAACATTTGAGAGTGCCATGTGCCCTCCGTGCCTTGTTATACGTCCGTACCTCTCACTCAACGTTGATTGAGGAACTGTAGGTGTTTGCGGAAGCGAGATTTCACTATCTCCCTCAGAATCGGGGACAATGAAGCCATTAGAATCATCGCTGTCGTCTAGACCGCGTTCGTTATACTCTACAGGGTATTCAGATCTAGTAATATGCAATTTCAAGATTGATACCCATACCTAAAGCTGGAGCCACTTCGCTCATCGAATCGACGAGGGCTTCGTGATTGTGGAGGCGGCGATGCATTATCAGGTGGTGTACTAATACTATACGGCCACTAGTAAATAAGGCGCTTCTCTTAGCCGAAAGGACACTCTGGAGGGAGGGGGAGGTTTGTAGGATATATACCACAGGTGCATCATATGCATTGTTATGATTTCTGCTCGTAAAGCCGTCTGGTCGTACTACTCCAAAGTCGATTTGTGGCTCAAGCAAAAATTGGCCCTTACTCTCGGTGAGATACCGTGAAATCGCATTATGTTGGGACAAAGCATAATATGAAATGGTGCCTTCCATACCGGATTCGCTTCCGGTCTAGTACTGTATCAGTCACCTGGGTCTACAGTACAATACAATACAATACAATTTATTACGCCCGGCGGCTTATTTTGGCCGATAGGGCACTAGTCACTGATGCTTACATACAATGCCTGATTTTCGTCCACATCTCTCCAAGCCCATGCTGTGCCACACATTACTCAAATTGTGTCCGCGTTTCCTATGTAAAGCCCTTCCTGTACCTTGCTTTGCACCATCTGAATTGAAATCCCGTCTCCTGGAGCCCATGGCCTACAGTACAGTAGCGTACAGGTTCAGAGGCTCTTCGGTTCTGTCTGTGTTTAACCTAAAAGTGTCATTTTTAGCCGTCTTCCTGTTTGGGAACTAGGGGCGAGGTAGAGAACGCGAAGTCCCTTAACAGTCTTTTGTTTACTTGAGCCAGTATAAGCTCATCAAGAGTGCTTGAGGTCCTTTTCGACCAGCGCAATTGTGACACATAGAGGTGTCCATAGGGACTATGTCCGAGACACTGACCAGCCGCCCATATAGCGCGATCAAGTCCACCGTTGCATGATGGGCCGTTAGTGACTTAGGAAAAGGTTACCTGCCTGTCTCCACCCCCGCTGTTACCAAAGATAACGATGGACTTGTAACACCCGAAACCAAGTTAGAGAGGAACGGCCATTTTTGAATGGGACGTCAGATGTTTACGAGGGTACCGTGCAAACACGCATAAACTATCCACATCACTCAATATTGGCAAATGATTCAACAGGCGGTTTTGTAACGTTGTGTCATGCTGGCCTCAGCACAAAGAGCCAAGAAGCTCTTTTTGGATGTTTCACACAATATAAAATTGGATGATTTTTCTCATCATGGTGTTTATCTTTGTGCTTAGACGCGAGAGAGTTGATACTTGTTCCTGACTTCAAGTGTCTTCCTTCAGGTCCTGCTTCAACTCTCCATGAAGGAATATGTAAGATGCAGGTCTTGTCCTAACTACAACAATGAAGCCTCGCAAGTTACTCGTATAATAGATTATCAGGTGCAGCAGCTTGGTGGTAGAACCAGCGTTTCTCACAGTTCTATCACTTATGTGATTCGAGATGACGATCAAGTGTCGCTTCGGAGAAGGGTCGTAGAACTCAACCGGGAGAACGGGAGCTTACAACATGAGGATAAATACTTTGCTACGCTGGCTAACGATGTACTAGTATCTCTTAGAGTCTCGATCCAGTCTTGTCTATCCAATATGCCTGACTCTCTGCTCTATGATAACACTGATATCTCGCAGGGCAGCGAAACAGGGGGTAGCATTTCACAAGCTTTCGGGCGCCAACGCTCGCATACTGACACCGTCTTGAGCCTCAAGCAGCGTAAGGCTCAAATTCGCGGTTTCTCTAATGTCCAAAAGCCTCAGGTAAATTTGGTGTCTTCCTGGAGTCAGGGTGCAAGAAACCGTCCATTACCGCCAACTCCACATCCAATGTCGAAGTCTATGCTCGAGAAGTTGGAGATCAATCTCATAAGACAAAATGGGGTGATGAGACAATCAATCTCATTGAACAGGAAACTCGTATATCGGGTGCTACTACATTTAGTTTCTCAGATACGACAAGCGGCTTGTACTCTCCGATCGGTTGTCGAGGAGGCAAACCTCCTAATAGAGCAATTAAATACTGACTGGTGACAGTACATTGAGGATGTTATGAAAGAGGAAACAAAACCAGAAAGAAAGTACTCTGATACCGATCTAACCTACAGCTTAGGTACCGAATATCACGCAGACAGTATTGACAACAGGTCAAGGTCAGGACTTAGGTATTCGGGCCTAAGTCTGAGCTATGAGCCTGATTCAATGGATCCAAGCTACAGAATTAGTGACCATATACCTAGTCCCGCTACACAGGCAGGTGATAGAGATTTCAATTCACTGAATAGTCCACCAATGAATCAAGAAAGCTCTAACACGAGAAAGAACAAGGATGAGCAAAGCCAGAATTGGCCATACGTGGCTCCTCTTCGAACAAATCATCAGAAATCTCAGCCCTTCCACGATTGTGATATTACGTCCTCAAAGTCAAGGTTGAGGCGACGCCTCACAATGCTTCATTATGAGCGCCTGTACTATAGGAGACTGATCAACTAGGCACTCGTTCGATTTGTACCTACCATAAGACATCATGTTCATAAGGTCCAGTGTCTTTTGCGCGAGTATAGCGTGGAGGAGCATAGACTCAGGAGTTTACTCCAGCAGCAGATAAAGCTTCGAACCACTCAGCATTCTGCCTAATGGCTGTGGATAAGGACCAGGTTTGTGTGCGTCGCACGAAGATGAGTACCAAGATGAACA
>JAJJWM010000769.1:0-35562 GCA_021655865.1 Fusarium guadeloupense
CCCCAACTCAATTTAACCCACCTCGCACCTTCAGCAAATCAGCACTCTTTTTGCACTTCGCTTCGCCTTTTCAACTTCACCACCACAAGGCCTATCATCATCGCCAGCAACGTCTTAATAGTCTTTATTGGCCGCATTGCCTGTCACCTGACGATTTCTGCCTGCGGATCTCGATTTTACCCCGGATTCGACTCTTGTTAATCAGCCTCTTGAGTCGAGCTTGTACGACTAAGCTTTGAGCGCGCCGAAGCTTCCATCGAACCGTGCATTTGCTCTCACGCGTGCACTTGTCAGCACCACGCATCGCAAAAGGTACGTAGAGTCTCTGTTTCTGTTAACTCTTGAACATTCGCCCTATGTCTTCTTTTTGCACTCATGTACACACACAATCAAGCGGTTGAACGCGTCGTGTCAGCTCAGTGCCTGTCAGATCGTGTCAGCGCCGCTGCCGTACTTGTCGCTTCACTTACGAAACGCGCCTTTTTCTTTGTCTGAATAATCATTCCCCCCAAAACGCGTTCCACGGACATATCGATAGCCCAGCGCATGTCGAGTATCTCGCGGTCACTTGGTGGCCACTTACACTTACACCGACTCTTGCGTCAATGCTCGCCAACATATGCTTTCACTTGGACTGACAAACGTAAATAGCTACTGGGCCGACATACTACCCAATCGAGGAGAGCAGTGTCACTCAAATGTATGTATCACGTGTTTCCTTTTTCTATCTTTCGGATCTTCGTTCCTATATCGTCACCGGTCATGTCCTGCAGCAATATTCATCCGTGCCAACACGCACAGAATGAGCTCACGCCGTTTTCTCCCCGACCTGCCTGTTTTATACATACACAACGAGATATGCCACTCTCCCTAGTTCCCACTCCACCACATAAGCATCATCCCCTCTTCACCTTGGAGCGACATGGCCGATGTCTGCTTTGTGACAGACGATGAAATTGAAAAAGAAGAATGCCCCTGTCCTTCTCGTTACCATCACCCTTGTCTCATAAGCCTTGATATGCACACCCGGCCTTTTGACTGTCCCGTTCTCCTGGCCAGCCAGTACCCCGCTTTAGGACCCTGTTGCGAGGCGCAGGGCCGCAGCTCTCTAGAACCCCGGAAGGGACCAACTCTCGGCCGCCAACCAGCTTGATCGCCGCCTTACCTTACCTCGTTGCAAGTGCAATGATGCCTATTTCTACGAGCGCAGCCTAAATACCGGTTTGAGCTGCTCCGTGGCTGGCCAAGATGCCATTTGGTCGTCAGGGGAACAATCTGGAGGCCTGTGACATCACTTGGGACAAAGACCAGCATATCTCAACAGGGCTGCTCAGCTCTACCTGATGAAGGCCGTTTTCTACTTTGAGGCCTCGAGAATAATTGATCCTGCAACTTTGGGTCTGGACAGTCTAGTGGGCTGGCTGTGTGGGCGTTGTGGGCCCGACCGCTGCATATTCCGTCATGCATGGGACTCTGGGCTGCCAACGCATCAAGAGTGGCTTTCCAAACGCGCATCTGCACCCTTCCCCTTCCCGTCCCCGTTTTTGCCTCGACCCATCATCCTAGCCTAGCATATATACACCTCAGCTAACGCCTATGGTTGGACAGATCTCCCAAGACAAGCAATTGACCAGCCAGAGCTGTCCGTGTTTACCCTGTGCTCTTTTTCCTTGGGACTCGACGCTTTCGCTTCCCTCTTGTCCCCAGGCTTCCTGAACAGCCGCACCAGCCACTCCAGGCAGATTTCAGCCACAACGACATCAGCTCGCATATACTGTTTCGTCCTGCCAGCTCACCTCACGCGTACCCAATCGCCTTGGTGTGCCTTGTTCCAGATTCTACGATCAGCCTTGAAGAGGACGTCAACCCCAGAGCCCAATTGTACCCAAACAGAACTTCGATCTCAAATATCGTATAGTTCACCGGCTAGCTTTTACAACCACAGCTAGTCGTGCTCTGCTGCCCCTGAACCCTTACTACACGGTAGATTATTACGCGTCAAACATTATCCTCTTGATCTCGACACGCGGGTAACAAATTATCACGCGACGAGGACGCTTTTCCTCGACAACTACCAATCACACTGGACTTCTAGTGTATGATGGATTACGGCCAATATCAACAAGGACAGAACTCTCACTCCGGTTACGCCAACTCCAACGCTACGAACAACATCACTTCTCCTACAAACAATATTCCCCAGCACGCAGTGCAATCATCACCCATCCTCTCCTCTCAGCAACAGCAAGGCCCCGCCCAAAGTCACAACATGTATCAACCACAATACGGAGTGCCACAGCAGGGCATGCAGCAAGTCCATTATGGTATGCCTGGTATACAGGCGGCCGCGATGGCTGCGACAGCTGCCGCGTCTGGCTCAAACTACGGTTATATGCCTTCGGACCCTAGCATGCCCCAGAGCTCACCTCGCATGGGCGCCAATGCTAAGAAAGATGGACGCCAATCTCCGCGCATGAACAGTATGTCTCAGATTCCTGGTCGTAGAATGAGCCAGGTTACGAGCCCCGGTGTTCCTACCGCGCCGATGATGACCCACGCCGGCGCGAGGCCCGGTGTTGCCCCACCTCAGATGCCGACCGCACAGATGCAACATCCGCAGTCACCGGAGGTGCCCGCTGCCAGTGGCGTCGAGGAATCGCCTCTCTATGTCAACGCCAAGCAGTTCCACCGCATCCTCAAGCGACGTGTCGCTCGTCAGAAACTTGAGGAACAACTTCGTCTAACATCGAAAGGACGAAAACCATACCTCCACGAATCACGACATAATCATGCTATGCGCCGGCCACGCGGCCCTGGTGGACGATTCCTTACTGCCGAGGAGGTCGCAGCTATGGAGCGCGATGGTGGTAAGAGCGCTGACGGAAAAGACGACTCCATCGGAGATGTCTCTGGATCTGCCGGAACTAAGCGCAAGTCTGAAGCCGGCTCTGCGACCTCAAGCAAGAAAGCTAAGACGGACATAGCAAGCCCAGGCGATGATGAAGATGAGGATGAGGGCTGATACTATACGCATATGTGTGTCATTCTCTCTCTCCTTTATCAACCCGTCAGCGGTTTATGACGTTATGAAAGCACGATTGTTACTTCTTTCTATTGCTATCTTTCTTTGAAATGGACCCATATAGGTTTATTTGGAGCGAGTAGTATTTTCCCGAGCAGATGGGGATGTCTTCGGTTAATAACGGGTTGATGATGATGATGGTAGCACCTTCATTGATGGTTCTACAATAGTTGCACAGCCCAGACGCGATTTGCATCTCTCTTGGTCGGTCTCACTTTAATACAGCACTCGACTGGCAACAGCATGCCATTCCCACTTCTTGATGGGTGTGGCCTTGGGGATATCGGATGGACAGAATGCATGGACGATTCAACATGATGGATACCCCCACTTGCGTTATTTCGTTCGGCTTTACCCTCTTTGTCTTTTAGGTATTGTTTTCTGGTCTTTATTGGGAGTTCTGTCTTAGATTGTTCGCGACTCTTGCAAACGTCGGTCTGGCTACCAACGGCAAGCCATATGACTACTCTACTTGGGGTTGAGAAGTGAGTAGAGCATGATATGCAAGTGCGAATTGGGAAAGGAGGTGGAATAAAATCGGAAATATAAGAAGAAAAGAAGACTGTCAGATAGTTCGGAGGGAATAAGTGGCTTTTCTAGCCACTTGGCGAGTACCTCTTAACCAGTTGAGGTATTCCTTTGAATGAACGCATTAGGTTAGAGATTACCTATGATGGTCCGGCGTTGATCGATGTACAGAGGAGGACTGTATTGAGAATTTAAAGCTTGTACATGTTTTGTTTAAAGATCGAACCGTCTATTGTGGCGGGCTCTGCTGTGACACGAACCAAATTTAAAAGATTAGGTAAAGAACCAGTAACAGGCAGGATTCAACATAAGATAATACTATTCTCATGACAGCGTTAAGGATTTCTTGTCTAGATTTAATAACGTGTGAAAGCTTTATTATACCAGTCTTACTATACAGTGGAGGTATTTCCTTCTGATTCCTTAAATATCAATCACCACGGCAGACAGAGCTATCATGCTGTTGAGTACAAATGACTTCACAGTCAGGTTCGAATAATGAAACAGGTTTAATTACCTTAGTTAGGGCATCTTACTAGTAGGTAGGATTATTAACGCGAAACTTGAGCCAACCAAGAGGAGAAAAAGAATGCAATCTTAAGTAATTGACGATAATTACAACCTTGGGGCCAAAAACATAAATACAGGATAGCGACAGGAACCTTGATCTCGTTCTCTCATGTCTCGTAATTCATAATCATATCATGATTGTAATGAGCCAAAATGTTATACAAGCCAGCATTTACCATGGAAAGTAGCAGTGTTGTGACAATTTGTGCTGCAGCATCATGAACATCAAAAAGTCCAGAGCCGAATCATCGTGCAAGGGCATCAACCGCGTTCACCACGCTCCAAGTCAATCTCCTCTCTAGGTGCGCTTCTCTCCCCCCATTGCCAGGTCATTCTCCTGGACGTCCACGTTCCCATGCTATATCTCAGCCTAATACCGGCGATGGAGCGGTTATCCGGAAGCTCGGCTGTATCGCGTGGCTGGTTCTGAAGACGGGCAAAGAAACGGGCGGGTGCGGTAGCAAAGGCACCGAGCTTGCGGAGCAAAACCCCGAAGGAGCGTGTCTGGAGAAAGGTCACGAGAAGCATGAAGGGGACGCAGACGAGGACCATTGTAAGAGCAAAACGCCAGTCTGTTGCGGGGATGGTGAAGACTGTCATGCCAAAGACGGACTGGGTGAGTGTTAATGAGATGTTCTTGTATCTCTGAGATGGTGAATAATGGAAGGGAAAACATACCGTGACAAAAGTAAGTGGTAGAAAGATCATGCTGATGGTCGTCAAGATCCTGATATTATCGCCCTGCTCAATAGCTCTTCGGCTCTCCTTGATGGAACTTCCGCTAAAGAGTTGATCTCTCAGATTCTCAATCTCCTTGCGCGTACGCTCATTGCGCTTGAGAACATCAGCAAGCTCCTGGACAACTTTTTCAAGCTCACGGCGTAGGTTGGCCATGTGGTCACGATAAGCAATCCCATCGGCCGAGGCAGCATTTGGATGAGGCCACAAGATGGGATGGGTGCCGGCCCAGAAGTCATCAGTGAAGGTTTCGAAATAGGCATTGATCATGGCCTTTATGCCTGTATTGACGACTGCGAGAGTGTTGAACGCCCAGAAGTACCGTCGGATATAAGTGAAGTGCTTATCTTCGAAGAGAAGCTTGTCCCGCACCTTCACATCGAACATGAACTCGGTCTGTAGAGATTATTAGCAAGTTCGTATGACTCTAGGGAGATATTTGAGAATATTACAGGAGGAGTGATGAGTTTAGTAACCCTCTCGTGGAGATTTTGATTCCTTTTGCCTGCATCTCGATATTCCGCGATGAGCAATTCCAAGAATGCATACGGCCCGTTGATGAATTTCCTCTTCTGAAACTCTTCGCCTCGAACACTGTGTGAGTTGTCTGGGAAGCTCTGGATAGCGAGTAGTTGCCATGGACCAAATGTTTCAAACAAGAAGCCCTCTCGAGCGCGTTCTCTCCGTGGTCGCATGCGAGGAGCAGGTCGAGTCTTCCCGCCTAGGGAGAGAGCCAGTACAGAGCCGCACTCTGCAATGTCTATATGATCGCCAATTCTTTCCTCCGAGGGTCGCTTGTCGAAGCGCTGCCAGGGGGCTGGTTCGAGAGGGTGGTCGACGATGGTGTAGTACTTGAAGACGAAGAAGAAGGACTTTTGGCGAACGTTGACTGAAGGAGACGTTGATAGTCCGACTGGAAGAGGCACAGGGGATGGCGGAGCGACGCAGGGTGAAGGGGACATCTCTTGAGAGGTAGACCGTTCGTAGGCTCGAGTCATGAAAGCGTGAGTGCGGCCGCGGTTTGGCTCATCTGAGAGGAAATGTCCCAACAGCTCAGACATGTCAAAGTGACAAGACATGGTTAGATGAAGGGCTGCGAGGATGAGTGGTGTGGGCTCTTGGACGATACTTTTGACGATGTTAGTATATGCATTAGGTAGATTTGCTGATAGTAATAGGACGACAACATACGTGATTCGACCTACAGACTGGCCGCCAGGGTTAACACTCCGAATGGTCTCCCAAACCGTTGGAGCATCAACGTTATCAGCCGAACCTTCAAAGGACCCATCACCAGTTTCCTTGACATCAGACTGCTCCTCAACATCACCGTCAGCGCTGAGCTTGACAAGACCACAGTCCCGGCCAACTTCGTACACTTCAAACGTGGACTGGCTTTTCCGATCACGCTCACGCTCACGCTCATATGCTGCAAACTCGCAAAAGGGGACGGTCGTGTCAATGTCTGGCCGGCGCTTCATGACCTCGTCGAGGAGAGAGGCCATCTCGGGCTGGAAGTTGGTGTCGCGGAGATACTCGAGGAGCTCATGGTCGGAAAACTGTACCTGCTCGAGATGGCTCCGTACAACATTGAGCGGATAGGTTTCGTCCCTGTCCAGAAGAGCAAGGAAAGATACGTCCTCATCTTGTGTATAGACGGCGCGATGGCTACCACTCGGCGAGCCAGCCAGCGGCCGAATCTCAGAGAACGAAGGGCGTTCTCTTGTGCTCTCGATGGTTGAAGCTCGGGGGCGTTGATAGGTAGGAGATAGGGAAGTCTCTGTTGATGCTCTCAGGGGTGGCGTGAAGGCATCGGGTTCAGGGACAGAGACACTGCTGTGGGCATGGCCCTCGACAACATTACGCCGATGAGAGACGACGGCATCTTGAAGGCTTTGGAGTGTGCCAGGATACTGCTCGTGGTATAGGTTGATGGCTCTGACGAGATGGTCCAGAGTTTGGGGGGAAGTGTTTGTGTTTGTGTTCATTGATGGGGTTAACTATTCTTTGCTAAACGATATTGGACAAATGTTCATGTTTATTCTACCACCTACTAGAGGAAATCAAAGGGGAGATAAGAGTGTATTTCTATTCCTCGTTTTGACTGCCTCGTCCATCGGAGGACCCCGATGATCGACTTGGTGCGGCTGAGTCGCCAGCTCGGTCAACATCCATGGCTAAGCTCAAGTCATGAGGGAGAATCTACAAAGTAAAATAAGGCAAACGAAAGGATGGATGCCAAAAAGGAAGCAAGATAAGCAGTGCTTCTAGCGCCAACGAACGCGGGCACTAGTTGGACTAACTAATTGATGACTCTTGAGGCAGCAAGAGCCGTCCCGTTCCTCTATGGATGCCACACATTCCATGACCTGTAAGGGAATTACAATGTTGATTTGAGGTAATATTATTACTCTATACTTTAGAATATCTGTAGTCTTGCCAAGAAGCAATGCCTATGAGTAATATCTATCAGTGTTCGCCTAAACATGTGCAGGATGATTGCTTCACGATAGGGTTACTGTCGCCCTCAACGGGCTGAAATAAGCATAGATTCGCAGGACTTTAACAATAAGGCTGCCTATCATCACCAAGACTCAACGCTTTGGTGCGGCTCCTGGCGGCTGGCCACTATTCCGTCCTCAAGACGGTGGACAGCGGAATGAAAACAGGCACTATGTGCTCGGCTTTGACAGTTGCTTGGTAATGCTTTCACTAATTTTATACGTCATGGGCAACCCTCTTCTCTCAAAAGCTGGGCGACGCTGGAACGTGGGTGAGCCCGAGAAGGGTGCGCCATATCGCGGGGGTCAGAGTTTCATAACGTCCACGTGCCAGATGATCAACAATCAGACTCGAGATAATCGCTTAAAGTTTTGAGCAGATGCAATTACGTTTGGCATTCATGCCTCATATTTACTATTGGATGCTCAACTTGAGCCTCACTGACAGCTGCATGTCTCACAAATAAACCAAGCCAACAATGCCAGCAACAAGGTTGAGTCCATTCCATAGACCTAATGTAACTTGTCGACTACCTTAAGTCTATTCCCAAGCCGCCTGATATCTTTCCCTTTCATGTCCTCATAACTCTATTAAACAAACATGTCCCAACCCGCATTTTAAAACACTTGAATAGCAATGTCCAATGCATCGTCACAGGCAAATCACAATTCTCTCATCTCCACGTGCCTATGAGGCGACACTGACGGGCTTGGCCGCTGGCGCTGAGGGCTTCTCGGTGCTGTCAACGTCCATAGCATCACCCTCAGGCTCGCCCTCGCCCTCCTCTTCCTCCTCGAGCTCATCCTCACTCTCGCCTTCAATGTCGACACTACCGTCATCCGACAGCTCATCCTCCTCCTGGGCATTCTCTCCCTCGTTCTCAACACCAGCCATCTCTGAGTCCTCTCCATTGCTAGCCTTGGCCTTGGCGTCAGCCTCGGCCTCAGCGGCCTCTTCTTCGGCCTCTTCAGCACCATATTCGTCACCATCGGCGACGAGATCAGCTTCGGGTTGCTCAGGAGGGTACTCGGCGGGGGCAGAAGCCTCGGAATCCCTATCAACAGGTTAGATTTGTCAACTCATCGCCAATGCTTCTGTCTACTTACCACTTGATGGCAAACCGTGTCACTCGGGGCTTCTCTGCCAGCACATTTCGCTTCACACGCTCAATGATGGGCTTGGCAGGGGGCTCAGCGTTCAGCTCCTCAGAGTCGTATTCATTGTTGACGTAGTAACCGACGCGAACAAACTCCCGTCCATCGTAGGCGCAGGTCAGAAGAACCACAGTGACGCCAAGAATCTCGGCGTCGGGAATGCGTGAGGTATTGGGGGCATCGGCCTCGAAGACGAACTTGTTGACACCGACAGGGATGGGTCCGACGAGGAGGGAGTCGAGCTCTTGATCATACTGATCACTGAGGAGCGTTAGAAGAAGCGGTGTGACAAGGGTCGCGATCAGGCTATAACATACCTAGTAGCAGATCCAACGTAGGTGAGCTTCCACTCAAGATCTGGTGTGTATTAGCGCTGTTGGTTTGTATCAGTGCTGCAAGGTGGCACGAACCCTTTTCAAGCTGCTCAAGGCATTCGAAAGTGATCTCAAACTCGTACTTGTCGGTGAACTTTGCGGGGTTGTTCAGAACATTGACCCCCAAGAGTGAGACGACAGACATTTTGGATGGAGATGGAGATGATGAGTCGAAGGGTTAAGGTGGGATGTATCGTAATCAAGAATGCGCGGTGCAGGTGGCGACGGCAAAGGTTGAAGAGAACAGATGGTAAGGACGAGGAGGAGTCTCTGATCCTTTAAGATGCGTGTGAAAGCTGTGATGCAAGAAACAAGAAGCGCGATGAAAGATGTAGGAAGAGAGAATGGGGAGACGAAGTGGACAGAGTTGTTTGATGAAAAAAGAGGCGAGCTAGTATAGAAGCATGGGTAAAAGAAAACAAGAGCGGATCGCTATTTGGTTGCGATGGGAGATGACTTTGGGCGTGGGAAAATGTTGCACCTCAGTTAGGAGCGTACCTACCCGCCAGTGGGACGCGTTAGGCGGTCACACCCGCGTAGAGAGGTTGCGTCGAACGCGACCAAGCGTTGGTCAGAGGTGCTAACCAAGATAGGCAAGGGCGTAAAACACACCAAGCAGACAGACTCTCATCAACTGGCAGATAGACAACCACACCTAGGTGCTTGGTTTACAATGGTGTTATAATGGATAGATTGGATAAATATCTTGAATACGAAGGAAATTAGGTATATGCATTAAAGCTTAGTTTAGAACTGCACTTGAAATATTAATTTGGTGTCTTTTTATCAAAAAATAGGGTAGCCCACTGTGTAAGGACAGAATAATGAGTCAGCCAACCATCATCATGTGACCTCTTTACTACCAGGATCTGGACCCGCCCAACTGTGCGGCTCTTGTACTATTGTTCACCGCCTTCAACACCACTAAACCTAATCTGGGTTCTGCCGTCGCTGCTTTGCTCGAGGCCCTGCCATTCTTTGTTAGAGCTTTCAGACTTTGATTGAGGCGCTCGTCAAAACATCCGCGCGCAGCGACACACGACGCATCTATCAACCCAGCTTGTTTGTTTCATCTGCCTTCGTGTTGCTGTTTCTTGTCTTTCCGTTCTAAGCGCCGAACCCAGTCGCTCTAGAGCCGGAGCCAGCTGGCGCAGCTTAGCTTGCCGTGTTCGCGACAGATCTCACCAATTCGTCACTCACCACCAGCGATCGCATTCCCTTCGATCGGTTTTATCGCGCCTTCTCGATCGACATACATGCGAATAGACCGAAACAACAGCGCTAGCTACTTTGTCTTTTGTTCATTGTTGACTTCCTGCCGATCGGAACCTGTCAGACTCGGTTCTCTGCGGCCTTCGCCGACGCGCCTGTAGAAACCACTTGATTCGCGATTGAGAATCCTACACCCAAATTCGTTCCTGACCATTGCAGTATGGCTTCCGAAGGTGTTTCATGGGACGGAGAAGGTATTGGGGCACCGGGTGATCAAGTTCAGCATAGCGAGGAACAAGTTGATAACTTTGCTCAAGACTCTCTTGCCTCCGGTGATGCTGATGCAGCAGATAATGGTACAGAAGAAGATGGGGGAGAATATGATCCAGAGTCGGTCACCATTGGTACACCCGCGCATGTTCCTGAACAAGCTGCTTCCGCTACGCCCCAACGTCAAACATCCAAACCCAAGATGTCAGGGGGTTTCATAGTGGAGGCTTCTGATGATGAGGACGAGGACGAGGGTCAAGTTGAGGAGCCTGCCGCTGCTGCTCCCCCAGCAGACGCTTTGCCATCTCAAAACCATCCTGCCCCTCCCACTGCATCTGATGAACCTGTTCACCCAACTTCTGCCGCTGTCCCTCCTGCTGTCCCTTCCAATGTGACTCCAGCCTTGGCTGGTCTCGACCCTGTTGCTCTTCTCGAAGCCCGTGTCAAAGAGGATCCTCGTGGAGATATGGATGCCTGGCTTAACTTGATTGCCGATCACAGGCGTTCCAGTCGGTTGGACCAGGTTCGAAATACTTATAACCGTTTTCTAGAGATTTTCCCGCAAGCTGTGAGTAGACTCGCTCGTTTCCTGTGACATGTACTAACATACTTAGGCTGATATTTGGGTTGAATGGATCGAGATGGAGCTTGGTCTTGATAACTTTGTTGATGCTGAGCAGCTCTTTGGAAGATGCCTTATGACTGTTCCTAATGTTAAGCTGTGGACAGTCTATCTCAACTACATCCGCCGTCGCAATGACCTCAACAATGACCCGTCAGGCCAGGCTCGACGAACCATCACCCAATCCTATGAGTTCGTCATTGATAACATTGGCGTGGATCGAGATTCTGGCAGTATTTGGCAGGATTATGTCCAATTCGTCAAGAATGGTCCAGGCCAGATTGGCGGAACTGGCTGGCAAGATCAGCAGAAGATGGATCAGCTGCGCAAAGTGTACCAACGTGCTATCGCGGTGCCAATGTCGAGCGTGAACAACCTGTGGAAGGAGTATGATCAATTTGAGATGGGACTCAACAAGATGACTGTACGTGCCATTTCCACACGTCTGCAGCATAAGCTAACATTGATAGGGACGCAAATTCATCCAAGAGCGATCGCCAGGCTACATGTCAGCCAAAAGTGCCAACATTGCCCTGGATAACATTACGCGACATCTGAGACGCACCAACCTTCCAAGGCTTCCTCCAGCTCCTGGCTTTGATGGCGACGAGGACTTCAGAGAACAAGTTGACATGTGGAAGAAGTGGATTGCCTGGGAACGCGAAGACCCCCTTGTACTGAAGAGTGACGAACCCAAAACCTACAACCAGAGGGTGCTTTACTGCTATAAGCAGGCGTTGATGGCACTGCGCTTCTGGCCCGAGATTTGGGTTGATGCAGCAGAATGGTGCTTCCAGAACGACATCCGTGAAAACGACAAGGAGATGGGCACCGAGTTGCTACTTGAAGGTATCCGAGCAAACCGTGAGAGTGTGTTGCTTGCCTTGAAGCACGCAGATCACATTGAGGCCAACTATCCGGCAAAGGAGGGCGACAAGGTAGAGTTTGCTTTGGCAGTTCGTAAGCCTTATGATGACGTTCTTGAAACATTATATGAGATGGGCGATAAAGTCAAGGAGCGTGAGAAGATGGAGGTCTCTACCTTGAAACAGGCTGCGGCGCAAGATCCGATTCAAGCCTCAATCGAGCAGAACGACGATGACGATGACGAAGACAATAAGCCCAAACGATCACCAACAGAGGAACGGATTCTCGCGATTCAGAGAGGTTACTCCGCCGAAACACAACTTTTGTCACGCACAATTTCTTACGTCTGGATTGCTCTGGCGAGAGCCATGCGCCGTATTCAGGGCAAAGGCAACCAATCAGAGGGTGGTTTGCGCAAAGTATTCACGGATGCGCGCCAGAAGGGACGGCTCACAAGCGATGTCTACGTTGCAGTGGCCCTGCTTGAGTCGGTTGTCTACAAGGATCCAGTAGGCGCCAAGATCTTTGAAAGAGGCGCGCGTTTGTTTCCCAATGATGAAGGTTTCATGATAGAATACTTGAAATATCTTCATTCCAAGGACGACACGACTAGTAAGTTAAGCATATCTTATAATCAAGGCTGAGGCTGACCAGAGAATAGATGCGCGTGTTGTGTTTGAGACCTGCGTCAACCGACTCATTTCTAAACCTGAGACGCTAGCAAAGGCCAAACCACTTTACGCCTACTTTCACAAGTACGAGTCGCAATATGGTGAGCTGTCACAAATCTCGAAACTCGAAGACCGGATGGCGGAGCTCTTCCCAGAGGACCCCAAGCTCAAGTCTTTCGTGGCACGATTTTCATCCGACAAGTTCGATCCAGTCGCCGCCCCTATCATAATCTCAAAGGCAGTACAAATGCGGCCAAAGCAAGCCGTGCCGGTAGTCGAACAGCCCATCTCTCTACGAAACAGCCCACTGCCAGTTCGACAGGAGCAGAGCCCCCGCCCTCAATATGTGCGTGCAACTGCTTCACCAAAGCGGCCTCTTGCCATTGATGATGAGGAGCTCAACCCCCCCAAACGGCTTGCTCGTGGTGTCTCGCCTCTCAAGGGAGCTGCGGGCCGCCGCCTCGACCAACAGCGTCGGAACCAAGCATCAGCGTTACACCGAGACATCACTTTCCTGCTCAACATCCTTCCGCCATCTCAGAGCTTTGACGCTCAGCGTCTTAACCCCACGGCCTTGGTCTCCATACTTCGAGACACCCAGCTGCCTGACTATGCCACGTTGAAGGCGGCTGGCGGTGGACAGCCGCGCTTTGGCAATGCCTCCCACACGAGGCAAAGCTCGGGTGAGTTTGCCAACCGGCCACTGAGCCCGTACGGAAGAGTGTCATCCGCAGCCGGCGGGTATAGGAACTCACCGCTGCGACCGGAGACGGGAAACACCTACCAAGCAAACCCTTATCCTCCACCTGAAGCTAGTGGTCAACCATCCGCATGGCCACAGGCGTCTGGTGGATACGGTGCACCGGCGCCGGGACAGTACGGGGGATATCGGTTCTGAGGTTAAGTTGGTCGATGGACATCTAATGGGCGGCAATGACTGGCCCTGGGTTGCAAACCTGATATAATAATACTGCCGCTGAGTATGTTTACCCCAGAGGCTTTCAAAAAGGGTTTTGGATGACGTTGAGGGTGGGCTGGAATTGTCTTTGCCTCGCATGGTACGGCGTTTGGGGGATCGGAGACATGCAGCAAGTGGCGGGTGTCATGGATATTATGCTTGTCGAGATGATGAGATGCAATGGGGTAGTAAGATTCCCTGCCTGCTCGTTTACATTTCTTAGCTTTGCCAAACTCGTAGGGAGAATCGAGTGGTTTGAATGTCCTTTTTATTGTCTTTGTGATCATTTGTGAATCTCTTGTTTGCCGAGTTGCTAGCGCATATCAACAATGTGAGTGACAGTGCAGTCAGCTTGAGGTGAAGCAATGGCGGATAGTAACATCCATATTAAGATTGTTTGCCCACCAAATAATGCAAATCTCCGTTGTGCCATTTATCTTGAATATGTTGGCCTATATTGTGCTTACAATACATTGAGAATTATCATTAACCAGGTTTTGTTATTTGCTTGATGCGGAGTGCTGCCCCTGAATTGAGCGGCGATATAACACCAGTGCAACTCAACAATATCAACTTTGCTAAACCGATTATAGACTTTGATTGTGCTTGTAGATAATGCAAAGTGGTTCATGGTTTATTTAGACCTGTATTGTCACTTCCTTGCCTTTGCCAACTTCTACCATACCGTAACAGCTTTGCCAGTTGCCATCACTTGCCTGACACTGCCAAATCGCTTCCTCAATAATTCATTAATCACCTCACACGCTTTCTTCCCGCTGCTTGATTTCTATGCAGTTCAGTTTCTGCCTGCTCGTTGCTAGGATGCGTTTGTTTATCCCCTCTTGTGTGCTCCTCCAAGGCTTCTTCTCCTTCCCCCCCGGTGCACATCCTCCTCTTCAACTCCTCACAACCACCTCTGGAGCTGCACAACTCCTTCCTCGTCCTAAGAGCCTAAAGGGTTCTCTTTCTCTGCTGCCTTCTCTAAATCGACCGTGAGTAACTGCCTTCCCCCTCTCCTCTGTCTATATAATCCTCTCCTCCCCTCTTCCTCTCTCTTTCTTTCTTCCCTCTTCACCCTCTCCACCACTTCTTCTTCGTGCTTCCTCTTCTTGAGCAAGCACATCAACACCCCTCAAGCCTCTTCAAGCTTGTTACCTTTATCAAATTCTCATTTCTCTCTTCAAGCAAAGCTCGCTACCTTGATCGCAAATTCTCACATCAATCAGGTACCAAACCTCGCCTTTGTGATCGCGAATCCGCAAGCAACATAGCAAAGCTTTTTGCTAGCGACTGGTAGGTTTTCACTCTTTTCATTTCTTCCCAAAGCCTTAGCTTCTCTTTCACGAGAGCTAGAAATTGCCCCTCGTTGCCTATTTGAGGTGCTTCACTTCACTCAACACACTTCCAACACATTTCTTCCACTCTCACTTCAATCCAAATCAATCACCAACCACCGCTTTCAACTCAGTTGCTAAATTCTTCAGAATCATCTGTCACCATGTCTGACAGAGGTCGCTCTCTTTCCCCAGCTGGGCCTGGGGGGCCTTCGGGCCCGGGAAGACGCTCTTCCCAATCGCCCTCTCGTTCTCCCGCCGGAGGACCCCCTGTCGGCTATCCCAAGCCCCTTGGCCACGACCCTGCCAAGCCTCAGAGCCAGGAGGACAAGGGCAATACTCGCATGGAGCTGCCTCCTGATGCGTACGTGTCCGAGACGAAGAAGGACTTGTTCACGCTTCGCAACGGGCAGTTCAACACTGAAGGCAAGCCTGAGCAGATCGAAGTCAATCAGTACCGCATGACCAAGTTCGATTTCAGCAAGAAAATTCATCAGTACGATGTGAGTAGCACTCAAATTAGCTGGATTCACATTCATAGCTAACACTAATTGCAGGTCATTCTCTCCCCCAACCCCGACAAAATCGGCCCTGTCATGAAGAAGATCTGGGCGCACCCAACCACCAAGAATGCTCTCAGGCCTTACAAGTTTGAAATGTGGCTCTTCGATGGCAAGAAGCTTGCTTGGGGTCCTTCGCTCGTTGATCGCGGTGAACTTCGGTTCCAGGTCGACCTCGATGAAGCTCAACGTGGCGCTGGACGAAAGCCTCGTGAGGGCGGCAAATTCCATGTCACGATTCGCAAGACCACTGATGTTCAGGTGTCTGCTCTCCAGGGCTACTTGGAGCACAAGGTCTCTTTCAACAACAGTGTTCAAGAGGCACTGAATTTCCTGGATCATCTTGTGCGACAGTTTCCTTCTCAGAACATGCTGGCCATCAAGCGAAACTTCTACAAGACCGGTCAGGCTGGGACTCCTCTCATGGATGGTACTGTTGTCGAAGTTCACAAAGGCACCTACGCTTCCGTCCGAATGAGCGACAATCTGAAGCAGCGAGGAGTTGGCCTTGGCTACAACATTGACGTCGCCAACACCTGCTTCTGGATCGGCAACCAGCCTGTTGACCGTCTGATTTGCAACTTCCTCGCGACTCTTGACCCCAAGTTTCGAGGACAGACGCCCGCGTCTGTCAACGAGCTGCTCAAGCCCGTCGTAGATCGCAAGTCTGGCCGCTGGGCCTCTTCCGATGCTTTCAAGCATCTTCGAAAGATGCGCCGTCTCAAGTTCAAGGTCAAACACAGGGGTCGCCAGAATGAGGACAAGATCTATACGATCCATGACTTCACCTTCGATGAGAAGTTTGGTGAAGCTGGCGCTTCGTCCCGCAACGTCACCTTTGAAAAGGATGGCAAGCAGATTTCTGTCTACGACTACTATAGACAGACTTATAATGTGCTTCTGCGACTGTCTCATCTTCCGCTGATTGATGCTGGAAAGGGTGGAAAGATCCCCATCGAGCTTGCATTCCTTGAGCCCATGCAGCGATATCCTTTCAAGTTGAACCCTGACCAAACAGCCGCCATGATCAAGATTGCTGTCACTCGTCCGCCTGTGCGAAAGGGTGATATCCAAAAGGGTGCAGCTGCCCTCCAGATTGGCCAGGATCCCTTTCTCCGAGAGTATGGTGTGAACTTCGAATCTCAGTTTGCAAAGACCGAGGCTCGTATCCTGGCACCTCCTGTTGTCAAGTTTGGCCAAGGCAGTGCTGAGCCCAAGTTTGCTGGCCGTTGGGACTTGCGAGGCAAGAAGTTCTGGAAGCAGAACCTTGCGCCCCTGATGAACTGGGGCTTCATCGCTCTGGAGCAGCCCATGCAGCTCCCCATCCTTCAACAATTCGCCAACACATTCAAGACGACCTTCCTTGGTCACGGTGGCAAAGTCACCGCGGACCCTCAACTGCTCAACGTCCCCGGTAACCTGCGATTTGACGCCGCCGGTGCGATTGAGTGGGCTCACCAAGAGATTACCAAGCGAAAGGGATACACGCAACTCTTGTTCGTGATTGTCTCGAAGCGCAACAGTGGTACATATGAGCGTCTGAAGAAGTCGGCCGACATTCGATTCGGCATCCTGACTCAGGTCGTTCTTGGAAGTCATGTCCAAAAAAACAATGGACAATACCATTCCAACGTCTGCATGAAGGTCAACGCCAAGCTTGGTGGTGCGACAGCATGCACTCCTCCTCTATGGAAGTCGCCCACCTTCTTCCCCGACAATCGCCCAACTATGATAGTTGGAGTCGATGTCTCACACGCAGCACCTGGAGCTGTCACACCCTCCACAGCATCCATGACCATGTCTGTGGACAAAGATGCGACTCGGTACGCTGCCGTTGCCGAGACAAATGGATATCGTGTCGAGATGCTCACTCCCACCAACATTCAGTTCATGTTTGGGGCGCTGGTTCCCCAGTGGAAAGTTAACCACCCTGGGAAGTTACCTTCTCATCTTATTTATTTCCGGGATGGTGTTGGTGAGGGCCAATTTGCCTACGTAATTGACCAGGAGATTCAAGGGATCAAGAAGTACCTCGGCGAATTGCTCCCAAATGGGGCGCCCCTTCCCAAATTTACGGTGATTGTTACTACCAAGCGTCACCACATTCGATTCTTCCCTCAGCGAGGAGACAAGAACGGCAACCCTCTGCCGGGCACTCTTGTTGAGAGAGAAGTCACTCACCCTTTCATGTTCGACTTCTACCTCAACTCCCACGTTGCTATCCAGGGAACGGCTCGGCCCGTTCACTACCATGTTCTTCTGGATGAGATGAAGATGCCCGTGAACGACTTGCAGAAGATGATATATCAGCAGTGCTATTCATATGCTCGATCCACCACACCAGTATCTCTCCACCCCGCCGTGTACTATGCGCATCTCGCTAGTAACCGAGCTCGCGCCCACGAGAACATTGCGACCAGCGAGGGTGGCTTCCGTCACGGTCCCAAGGGCCACGAGATGATTCGCGAGAAGGTTGCCCGTGGCATTTCCACTGGTGGCCCTGATCGTACTGCTGAAGCGCCTGTCTTGATGCCCTTGGGAGGCAAAACCACTGAGCCGCCCGTTCCCGGCGAGCAGCGACAGCGAGACTTCTTCCGCGGTACCATGTGGTACATTTGATCGCTCGATCGATCAGTGTCGATGCACATTATGGTGAGAACAGTTGGTGATATGGAATGGCGATAGGGAGTGATGATGATGTGAGAGGTTGATCGCTAGGGAGGAGGGAAGGGCATGGATAATGCCAGCGATCTTGAATTCTGGCGCGTAAGCTTGCTGATGCAGCTTTGGAGAGTTGATGAAGCGCAGATTTATAACAAACTAAAAGGGGCGACCGGTTTGGCGGGTAGTGGCGGCGGAGGTTGATTTTAGTTGTTCTACCATAAAATAGCTCTAGATCAATCTGATTGACATGATCTGGCAATTGATGTTCCATAACTCGTGAAGTAAGACTGTGCAAGCTAGTATACATCGTGGACTTGACTTGAAGTGAGTGGTATATGACTTGAGACTTGAGACTTGAGGAGAAGTGAAATGATAGTACATATGCGAGCTACCTCCATGCCTTGAGGCTGTTGATATTCTTTCGGGCTTCCACTGTTGACTTGATGTGTGAATATCTTTAAGTTTGAGACTACAGTGGGATGATAGAAATTATGTTCTGTCAGTGCGCTTTGTCTTTCCTGTGTATACTCTATCTGTTAAAGAAGCCCGAGTATAGTATCACTTTCTTTGTACATATAGGAACCTGTTGAAGAGCTATATGCCTACAATTCTGATGTGGAATAACTGTATATGCTGTCTAATCATGCATTTCCACTGGTCAGTTGATGTTGATCAGTACGACTTGCTCATATTATGTTCGGACGCTCTGTAGGGTACGGCCAAGAGCACAAGAAGCGATGCAATAATTACCCTAAATGTCTTATTCAAAAGTGAAATGCTAATTGGGTGTGTGAATCTGACGCTTGCGGTGGCGGCAAATATCTGGTGTCATGATGGGCCGACTGCCATCGGATAAGACGTTTTTACGAACAAGTTAGTGACACTTGTGACTGAGGGCGTCAAATGTCTTGAGACTCGGAAATTTGGACTGCTTCAGCCATCAACTATATCGAAAACAGGCGTTTGTATCCTGGAACCGGTGAATCACGCCCATTTCTGAGGCTGGCTATATCGAGTGATGTCTCTCTTCCTCGTATGTTATTCGTCTACGGCGAAAGCGCTGCTGGAACATGTCTCAGACTTGTCACCAAAAACTGAAAACGGCTGCCCGGGCCATCGAAAGCCTAGAACGGCGTGTAGATCACAACTGCTTGGTAGACGGTTTCAGAGGATTGTCTCAGGTGTGATTTTGGATAAAAGAGATTCTCTTGGATGGACAGAACGAAACACATTCACAACAAGATTCAAAGCCAAGAGACCTCAAGAGAGATAAATACTACTTCTCTTCTCACCTCTTCCAGGCTAGCTCACCAATCGCTTCAGTCACTCACTTACCCGTTTGTGTTTCCAAGTCACTCTTTACTTTTCTTTGTATCACAATGGTTCGGTCGCTTCTCGTTGCCAGCGTCTTTGCTGCTGGTGTCTTTGCTCAGTCAACCCCTGATCCTGCTCTCACAAGGGACGGAGCCTATCAACATCTCGGATGCGTCGCAATTAGACCTGGAACTTTTCCTCGTCAGTTCAACTTGGGTCAGACGGGATGTACCTCTACGTGCTCGACAAACGGCGACATCATCGGGTTTCGCGGTAACAGCTGCGTCTGCGACCGCCTCGATCTTGCATCAGGTCCCATTGTCTACCGCGTCGCAAAGGTTGACAATGCTCTCTGCAATCAATGGTGCGATCCAGCCGATAGGTCCAAGGGAACCTGCGGAGGTGCCTTGATCCAGGGCTGGCCTATCTATGACCTCTACAAGAGAAATAACGCCCAAGTCGTCTTTGTGAATCGCCCAGGCACGACTCCTACACCTACAGGCCCTAACCAACCTGGCCAGACTGACGGCCCTGGCAATAACCCCAGACCTGGAGATGTGTTCCATGACTGCCCACCAACTGTTGTCGACTGCCCTTATCGCAAGAAGTGTCCAGATGGGAGATGTGGCTCGCCGGTTATTGTCAAACCTTGCCGTGGTTGTTCTTACAATGGCACGGGGAACTGGTCGGCTCCTACATGCCCTCCTAGCGGTTGCAACAATGGTCACAAACCTGTTCCTGTTCCTGGAGGTAATGGCGGCAGTGGTGGAAGCTGTGGTCATGGAGGAAACTGCAATAATGGAGGGAACGGAGGAAATGGAGGCCAAGGAGGTGATGGAGGCAATGGAGGAGACGGCGGTAACGGAGGAAGTGGAGGAAGTGGAGGAGATGGAGAAAACGGAGGCAGCGGTGGTGATGGCGGCCAAGGTGGCGACGGAGGCGATGGAGGAAGTGGTGGAAATGGAGGTCAAGGCGGCGACGGTGGTTCAGGCAGTAACGGAGGAAGCGGAGGCGATGGCGGCGATGGCGGCGATGGCGGAAGCGGAGGAGATGGAGGCCAAGGTGGTGATGGGGGAGATGGAGGAAATGGAGGCGATGGAGGTAACGGCAGCTCAGGAAACGGCTCTGATGGCTCGAACGGATCAGGCAACGGCTCCGATAATGGATACGACGACGACACTCCCCCTGTTATTGTCAACTCAGCCTTCAGGACGCAGAGCGAAGGCCTTGTGTTGTCTATTGTTGTCATGACTTTCAGTTTCATTCTTCTATAACTTGTATGACGATTAGAAAAGGCGTTTTGTTTTCGGTTCATCTTCATCGCATAGAAAAGGGGTCATGAGCGTAGACGAAGCTTTGACTTAATATAATATTAGTACCACAAGTAACACTGCAGTGATCGGAAACAATTGTGTCTTTCTTTCTTTCATTCATTCATTTTACTTTACTCTTAGTATCGTACATCGAGTTATTTTCGGCCTGTCCGAGAGCTTGTGAAGAGTCATATGGCGACTAGATGCAATCCGACCGCTATCTTTTTATGTCGCTTAGGCGATGATCTTCTCCTTGCACTCGATGCTACACAATGTCAGTAATTGTACACAGGAAAAATTAAGTAGAAAGACTCACCCATAGTCGGCCCTGAGCTCGTTCATCAATGTCCTGGCAAGGCTGGGATACACAGGGGCAATGACACCCTTGTCTGTGATGGTTCCGTTGAGGACCTGCTTGACAGCTGCTGATATGTTAGCATGTCTTAATGTTAGATGCCAGTTAGGTGAAAGGTAACGTACCAACTCCGCAAGGAACACCGACTAGCTTGGACATGGCAGTGTAACCACCAGAGCCCTCAGGGGCACCGTACTCAACGAGGGTAGAAGTCCAGGTGTTCTGGCTTCCGTCCTTGTTGACAACCTCGAAAGTGTGTTGAAGGAACTGAACGAGATGTCAGGAGACCGCTAAAGAAGAGCTAAAGATTGTATGGATACTCACCACAAGGTCACGCTCACCCTCCTCGTAAGCCATCTTCTGCTCGAGCGAGGCACACAGGGTGTCCAATGGGGTTCCTCGGGGAGTGATGTTGGCATCAGAGAAGACACCAACTGTGATAGATATCAGTATATGGTCAAGTACGATAGGAAACATCTTGACTTACTCCACTTGAGTCCAGCCAGCACTTGGCTCTTGACGGACTCGTCGCTGAAGGAGGTCTTGGAGAGAACGGCCTTGGTCAGGTCCTCCTCGCTTGATGAGTTGGCGCCAATAAACTTCTGGAGGGCGTCCTTCCAGGGAATAGCCTGCTTGAAGTAGTCCTGCTCATCGTCACGGAGGAAGCCCAGGTCGACGAGGACCTTGACGAATTGGGGGAAACCGTTGTAACGGATGGTTCCTCGAACGACGGTCTCGGCATCGGGGATGCGGTATCTGGGAAGATCAGCCACTGTCTCTAGAGGTTCAAGTTTGCGTAGACGTACCGCTGGCGGTAGCCGGTGCTGTCTCGGTTGCCGTAGGCGACAAAGTTGAATCCCAAGTAACCAGTGTGGTAAGGCTTGGCAGTACCCATGAGGTCAATGCCTGAGATGTCGACCTCCTTGTTGTCCTCGTAGTACTTGGCATTGTTCTTCAGGGCGAGCAGAACACCACGGCTGCTCCAGCTGAACTTGTAGCCTGTATTTGATCAGTAATTGGGTGTGGTACGTGGCGGTTGGAATTCAGTTTACCAAGAGGGTTGTTGGAGTCTAAGTGGCGGCGATTAGCTTTGAATGATAGTCAATTGCGCGAACAACATACTCTCAGGGGCGGGAAGACCACCACAGAAGCTCTTGAAGGAGCGGATAGAACCTCCCTCGTTCTGGATGCGGTCGATGAAGTCAACGGCGTAGAGGTGGTCAACACTGGGAAGAGTAAGCTATTGAACGGCCATGGTCGGGAATTGTCGTCGGAATGCATACCCAGGGTCAACCTAAGATGGTCAGTAAATCTCAATTGGAACGATGGATACGCTACTTACACCAATCTCATTGAGGACGGTAATGCCAGCGGCCTTGGCCTCCTCGTGGAGCTCCTCCATAGCAGGCGAGACGTAAGAGGTAGTGACGACATTCTTCTTGGCCTTGATGGCAGCCTTGATAACGGCGACGTGGTATGTGTAGGGGATCAGAGAGATGGTGACATCGTGCTGAGAGACGGCCTCCTCGAGGGCAGCAGAGTTGTTGACGTCGAGGCTGATGGCCTTTGTATTGGCGAAGCTACCGGCGAGCTTCTTTGCGGACTCGAGGGTACGGCAAGCAATGGTAACGTGGACGCCGGCCTTAGAGAGGACTTCGACGGTAGGGGTGGCGACGAAGCCGGAGCCGAGAAGGAGAGCGGACTGAGGCATTGTTGTTGATGTGATGTGAGAGTTGTAGTGTATTGTAATAGGGAGATGCTCGTTGGAAGAAGTTTCAGCAAAGCTCTAGAGTCAAGGTTGCCCCGCATGTAGAGGGGCACTCCGGCTTTCGGAGGTAGAGGGGTTGTCCACCCGATGTCGGGCCGTAGCAAAGCGACTCTCGAGAAGCAGGCCTGTAATGTCATTGCTTTACGACGAAATCGTGGGTAAAAGTGGAAAACTATAATCTTGCTAGGTAGATGAGTTGTGAGAATAGCGTGGCATACGATCAGTTGAACAGCCACGCTGACATTGCATACTAAGAACTAAGTTCAGTAAAATCTGAATAAATTCTACTAAATCTCCTCTATGGTCTTGGAGAGGATTAGTAGAAATTGACTAGAAGTTTACTCTTAGTATTTAATACATTAATATAGATGTTATGCAATGTTATAGCTAAATTACTTAGAAAAATACTAGTTTATTAAGGGACTTTAGTACCAGCCTTAACTAATTCGTTAAGCTTAGACAGATTGTCTTTTAATCAGCTACAGAGTGTTAATGTAGTGTTGCATACTCTTGAGACACAATCGCTAAATTGCAAGGAGAGGTAGCGAGTTGAGCCACTGAACTATAGCTTGTATGGTTGCGATGCTATATGTGCTGTTATAGTTAGCTATGTTGACTGCAAGGTCAGCACTGGTTTGCTGTGACCGTGCATAATCAACGTGCTCAGCTAGTTCAGACACAAGCATTGAAACGGTAGCAACTAGCGGTGGTGATGCAATAGTAGAAACTTGATGCTGGGCCTAGGTAGAAGTTCTAATGGGCAAAGTTGAAGGCTAGTGGCATGAGAACGGCAATGAGGGGGGGAGTGAACGCAGGGAGAATATCAACACCAATCGAGCGAGGGGAACAGATCCAAGCTTTGATTAAATCTGCCTCAGTTTGTATACTTAAGGTTATCCCAAATTTAACATAATATTTGAAAACTCATAGTGTCTTTATAGGAGGGTATATCTAACTTGTCTATGAAGTTTAAGTGTTCTTAGTTTAGCGTGGTAATACTTATATTAATATCTAAGGATAACATGTGATCCCTTAGAAAAGCCTCCTAGACTTTTATCACTTACTAGCTGTTCTTATAACAAGCTTGTGTGAGGTGATCAGGCCGTTCAGGTAAGAAATGTCGGTTGCTGATATAACGAGTGTTGTATCTATGCCATGAAATATAGTTTTCTCAATGACAGTTGCGTGCGAACCGAAAGACACCGAGTTATTCAAATCTCACAAGCACAAAAGAACTGCCAATAGCCCAACAGTATACCGTGCAATGAGATTCAACCTATCGGAATCATAACCGTCATCTGAATTCTCGATTAAGCAAGGCTAGTCTGTCAGTCATCCACTAAGAACCATGATATGACCTGGTTCATGACACAATACAGCAGCGCATGATAGTGAGACAATATAACTAGGCTAGCTGATAGGTCAAATATATAAGCCTCTTGTTACCAGGTGAAGCTGAGAAGTGGTCTGATAAAGGTGGGCAATCATCGATCACTATTGGTATTGTAGATGAGCCTGTTCACTTTGACGAAGCCCCCCGATCTGAGCAAACCTCCTCAGTTTTTCCCATGATAAGCACTAGATGAACAACAAACTCGTCTGACCGACCGGTGAGAGACGCCATCGCTAGTGGAGCCCCGGCTTTGTGAATAAATTCCCCGAGACGAGATACCCGAGTTGGTTTCAGCTTTGATAACTGCAAGCCAAGCTTTCTTGTGAGTATGTAGGCTATCTTTATCACCTGTGGTGATTTCATGTGGGGCAAGAGAAGAATGTGTCTGTCCAAAAAGGAATGGCCTTGCGTGGAAGCTGAGATTCTGTCTCAAACTGAGCTCCGTCGACCCGGTTGAGCAAGACCTCAGGGCTGAGAGGGATGCCAATTATTCAGTATTGAATGATATGATTTTGATGTTACACACATTGTCCCAACATATTCAGTCTTGGCATGTCAGTCTTCTATAAACATCCTCAACAGTTTTCAAATAGCTGGTTCATGGTCGTCTATCTCCAGTCGGGAAACACTCGCTGCGCGCAGTAGAAAACGAGAGAATGAAGGCCGTGGTAGACATCCAAGATGTAGGAGATTGCCTCAGCCATTCTTCCCTGGCAGTACATCTCCATTTGCTCGGTGTATGATGTTGAGCACGCCCCTATTCAGCCAACAGTACCACTATAACTAGTCCACGACTTGACAAGCTTGGGCCCAAACAGCCTCAGACCATGTCTTCCTGGAATATTGTTCTGTTAAATCTGATATGATTACTTTGCTACAAGTGACTGGACCCCCATGTTGTGCAGTCGTGCGCAGCCTTGTTATAAGCAAGAGATAATGCGCTCGAATGCATCAGCACCAGAGAGGCAGCATTTGAAACACTCCCATATTTTGCTACCTTGATTCTCGATTACCTGTTTGGGTACTATACATGCCTCTAACCTAGCTCACCGAGGCGCTGAGCTGACTTAAGCTTGGCAATCAGGAGTCAGTCACAGTCACAGTCACAGTCACAGTCCCTTATGTCTCATATCTCACTTGATCGTTGAATTTCTTTGTTCTTGGCTTGTTCACTTGCTATTCTTGTCTTCCTTGGCCTGATCCCCGAGGCAAGAGAATCTCCATCGACGATACGATGGCCCTATCTCGTCTTGTCCCGTCCCGTAGTTACTTAGCTTGAGAGATGCTTGCCGTTATGTCAGCTATTGAGGAAACTATCTCTCCGCTCCCAGCTACTTAAAAGGGCAATATCCCTTCTGGGTTTCTAAGTTGACGTCTACCTCTGTCACGATTCTAACTATATTCATTACCTGACCGATAGATGCACGAGTTTTCCAAGCGAGGCAAAATAAGACAAGATATTACTTTCATTACAATGAGAACTGGGGGCCATCATGCGGCGGACAATGTCATAGGACTGGGGTAAGCTCTCACGTCCCATACACACATCTCAGAAAACATGATTCTGTACTTCAGTCTTTCGCTGACCAGTTATCATCAGCAGGGATATCAACCCCGAAGCTATCTACCCCATCTCCTCTCAAGATAACCCCAGCTCTATTCACCGGCAGGATGCCTCCTTTCAGCTGCTCGCCTTCATCGAAAACCCTGCCAAAGACGACCCCCTTTCAGTTCTGTCTATTCAACACATCAGCCCTTGGCCAACATGGCCGTTTCAAAACACTGAGCCCGTGCAACTACTCTCCATCTATGGTTTGGCCGAGTGCCTGAAACGCTGTCTATTCATGCTTCCGATTCAGGAACGTGCTTTTGGTGGACAAAATACACGACACAAGTTGATTCAAACACGTATCATCAGCGTTCAACTTGATATATGTGGCATTGGTGCACAGTTTGATAAGACTTGATTGTTCTTACGATTCTTTTAGAGCACGGTTATTTCGGGTAGTGCTACTAATGCAGAAGCAAGCTCATTGATTGTTTTCACTTCCTTTGTACATTTGTAATAAAGAAGTCCTTAATTTTTCTTTTCTTTCGTATATCTTATTAGCGCAAACTATCCCACCATCCAAAGTGCTAAACTCATATGTCATTGAACCCAACCCCCCTTGTCCCCATTTTCATCTTGTTCCCCGGATGTATACCCCGATATTCCCCACAACTTCTCCTCACTTTGTCGTCAATAAACCCCAGATTATGGATAAAACGGCATCTTAAGGTTTGAAACAAAATACTGGATTGGTCGAAATAGAGCATGTCGGAAACGAACGTGGTTCGAGGGAATAGGACTTGACCAAGTCCATCAATGAGAAGTGCCCATCACATTATAGAAACTGACCAAAATTGGAGGATCGGTAATCTTCCCGAAGTTATTACCGAAGGGATGTGCATCGGGAGCCTGATTAAGAGCCGAAACTTGGAGTTGACTGGCTCTATGATGATCATCACCAAGAGAACACTTGAAGACCAGAAGGAAAATCAGAAGTTGAAGCAATATTGGTACTCGAATGCAGGTATATGGATTGCTCACTATACCATTCAACAATTAATATGCATAGAAAATATGTTCAATATTCAAAGAGTTGGCCACCAACTTGTTATGTATCAATCTGACAGCAGAATTCCCCCCAGAGATCGACCATAAACGCATGACTCCACTGATCTGCTGTAGTGTGCCCCATCATAAGTAACGTCTCGAGCCGTTATCAGCCTCGAGTCTGGGGTATAAAAGCCGACATCGCCAATCTCTCTGTTCAGACGAGGCACCCTCCCAACGCAACCACCATGGCCAACGTCGACGTTACCAAGTCTGGGCTTCAACAGGCTGAAGCAGACAAACATCCTCGCATCAGCCAAGATGAAGATCGACCAGGCGACAACATCACTCGGGTCGACAGTATCGAATCTGGCCATGTCGATAAGGAGCGGGATGAGATATATGCCCAGGCTCTTGCACAATATCCAACCGATGACTGTATCGATCCAATACAGGAAAAGAAGATCCGGAGGAAACTTGATCGACTCATCATTCCTGTTTTAGGGATGTGCTACTTCTTTTACTATGTCGACAAGACCACACTGTAAGTATAGCTCTGATATTGTAGCTCAAATACCTACTCACCTCGTCTAGTTCCTACGCCGCCATATTCGGCCTCAAAGAAGACCTCAATCTCGTAGGCGACCAATACTCATGGCTCTCGAGCAGCTTCTACTTTGGCTGGCTAATCTGGGCCATCCCCTCGAATCTTCTCATGCAGCGCAGTCCTCCTGGCTATTACCTGGCCTTCAACATCTTCATGTGGGGTGCCCTCCTCATGGCACAAGCAGCAGCCAACAACTTTGGAGGTCTTTTAGCTCTGCGTGTTCTTTCTGGTGCATTTGAAGCTATCGCGGATCCGGCTTTTATGCTCATTACGTCCATGTACTTTACGCGTGAGGAGCAGCCTACACGTATCTCGGCTTGGTATTGCTTCAATGGTATTGGCGTTGCTGGTGGAGGTTTGATTGGTGAGTCTCTCTCAAGCGCCTTAGTTAGTCTTCATATCATCAACTAATTTGCGATAGGTTATGGCATTGGTAACATCAAAGGAGCACTTCAATCATGGCGCTACGAGTTTCTCGTCGTCGGTGCATTCTGCTCGGCCTGGGCCATTGCTCTCATTCTATTACTCCCCAACTCTCCTCGCACCATCCGAGGCTTCTCCCACGACGAGAAACTCATCATGATCGCCAGAATGCGACGTAACCAGACGGGTATCGAGCAGCGCAGGATCAACTGGCGTCAGATCAAGGAAGCTTACCTCGACTACAAGACCTGGCTCTTCACGTTGCTCGGTTTCGTATCCAACATCCCGAACGGCGGAATTTCAAACTTTTCAACGCTGGTTATCCAGGGACTTGGTTTTGATACGCTTCATACTGCCCTGTTGGGTATTCCCCAAGGCGTTCTTGTTGTTATCTGGATTTGCCTCGGTGCCCTGGCAAACAAGTACATGCCGCCCAATAGCAGAACTCTTGTCAGCGCTATCTTCATGCTGCCTACTATTGCTGGCGCTCTTGGCTTTTTGCTTGCTCCCGATGATGCTTATGTAGGCCGTTTGATCTGCTTGTGAGTACCATATATCTTCATTTACCTCGATCATTCATTAACACCGCTTCCAGTTACCTCACTGGCTCTTACCAAGCATCCTTTGTCATCTGCCTCTCCCTCATCACCTCCAACACAGGCGGCCAGTCCAAGAAGATGATTGTGTCCGGTATGATTTGGTTCGGTGCCTGCATCGGAAACATTGCAGGTCCCTTCTTCTATCTCTCCGAACAAGCACCCTCGTATCACCTCGGCATCGGCTCACTCCTTGTCGCCAATTGCATCGAGTTTGCCCTGTTCTTTATTTTTAGATATGCTTTCAAGTGGGAGAACAAGCGTAAGGAGAAGCAACGTGCGGAATTGCGTGCGGCAGGCCATGATATTGCCGCGAACGCTACAGCGTTTACGGATATGACGGACAAGGAGAATCCTAATTTTGAGTATGTGTACTAGACTTAGGAAACTATCAAGTTACTATAAAGAACATTTTCAGAATTTTACTTGCTGCTATCTGCCTCCAAGATGAACCCATATCGCATAATCGTATCCGGCATCTCTAGAACGTCTTCTCTGCAACCCGGTTTCGTCATCCAATCGTCCAAATAAGTTTCGGCTCATCAGATAATACCATTTCCAATCTCGCATTTAGTTCAGATTACGTCTTATGGTTCGGCGTCTCATTGTGTGGAGTAAGAGAAATTCAAAGACGCTTGTTGGACAACCCATATGTTCTGTGAACAGCCTCTCCGTTATGGGATGGCCACATTCAAACTATTGTTCGTATAACACTACTCATAACATATTATTTTAACTGATATATATTAAAATGTTTAAGGAAGCACGCCGTGTTCTGAACAGAGCAGCCCCGTTCAGCCCTCAGCGCAAAGAACAAAGGGGTTGTTCAGGTAGCACTCTTCCCTTTCTCATTCTCTTTCAACATTTGGACACCATAATGTAATTCATCCTTCAAATTCCACTATAAAACTCTTGATAGCCCCTCCTCGTTTCAGACCAAATCATCAACATTCACCACCTCATCATCTGAGACGCCCTCAACACCAAAATCTCACGAATACACACTGCACTTGTTTTCATCGGTGCCTCAGGTAAGCCCTCCCATCTCAAAACAGATTCTAACAACCCGTCACAGCATTCCATCATGGCGCCTTTCAACGCCTCAGCAACACCCCTCGTCGCTCGTCAAGAGAAAGCCGAGCACTGCGCCGAAGAGTTCTGGAAACTTCTCGCCGTCCCTTTCATGGCCGGGTTTGGTCTCCTCGCCTTCATGGTCATCAGCCACCTATGCTGTGGACCCTGCCGAGGCAAGAATGAGAAAGACTATCGAAAAAGGTACGAGGTCTATCGCAAATTGCACAAGGATTGCCAAGCCGCCCATCAAGCGGCACAGATACAGCTCGCAAACTACACAAAGTGCGCAGCCGACGAGACCGTCCTCCGCAAAAAGCACGAGGTGCGTTGCAGGACTCTGGAGCTGGAAATGGCTCGTCAAATGGATCATTTCAGACAAGTCGAGGCCGAGCTGGAACAAAACTGCCCCACGCGCATTGCCATGAGGGATTACCAGGCAGCTCGACAGGCAGATCTCGTCCAACATGCACATCAACAGGAACCTCAGCAGGCAACCGTATCTCGAGAACCTAGCATTACACGTCGACACTCATGCTCGTCTGTAACTTCCACGGCATCTGGGGAAAGTGGCATTTTGGTCGGCACAGAGTTTGAAACCGCCCCTTTTGACGGGTACTACGGCCCCCAAAACAGGGACTATGTTAACATGACTCTGACAGATATTGCTAATGGAGATGCTGCGAAGCACACGGTTGACGGTAAGTACATGCAGCCTCAGCGCGTGCGCTTCTCAGAGGATGAGCCGAGGGTGATTGGGGTTTCGCAGAATTGGGCTGCTTCCGAATCTCCCCAGTCTTCTGTGGCCTCTCGTGCTGCTTCTCCTGCCCCTGCACCTGTTGTCTCTTCTCGCGACTTGAACCTCGGTGAATATTGGAGGCCCTGTCGCGGTGTCAATTGATTATATTCTTGACAACTCGCACTCACAAGGCTCAACTCACGCTGGACGTGGAGACAAGGGACAGTTGCTCACAAGCTAAGGTTGGTCAGGGTAAGCCGGCATATCTTCTATCCCTCTACCTCGAAAGACGTTGGTCAAGTGGCTTGGGTCATTGTTGGATTTGGAAACGTGCCCGTTCCTGACGGCAATGTTATAGTTGCAAGTGCAACCATCTGGATATATCTTACAATTGATTTCTTGTCATAAAATCTCAAATCATGGTCCAATTTGTGACTCTCTTACCGTGCTGTTAAAGATGCCTCTCTAGGCCTCCGTAGATTAATCAACAATCCCACTTGGTATCTTAATTGTAAGAATAACTGCATCTGCCTCCAGTTCATTGAGAAACTCTTTGAATCTGGTCCATCCAAACTTGAACTAGAAAAACTTACTCTTTAACCCACCCATAACAACATTCCTTTTTTGTTTGTTAAGAAACTTGTTCACATCGTCGGCCCATCCAGCGCTGTTGTTCTGGAGGTTCTCCATATTATCCCCCATCATGTTCAACTTCTCCGTCCTTTCGTTCAGCTGCCTCGTCAGGTAATCTCCCCATCCTTCCTGGCTGCTTGACCCCGCTGCGGCTGGCTCACCCGTTCTGGCAGCACGCTGCTCTGCTGCAGCTGCATCTATCATCCGCTTGCTGGGTGGTCGGTCCGCACCACCGACGAGTAGATCAAGATCTGTAGGGGAAATGTATTGGCTGCCCGAGATCCACTGTAGATTCGAAATTGTTGGTCGAGGAGGGCATTCGAGTTTGGGGTTGATCATAGTATCCGGCGACTGTTGAGGACCTTTGCCTGTTCCCCAAACATGAATCACAGCAAGCTCGCTTGGCCCTGACCATGCAAAGATATCGCCTGTCTGGGTCACCACTGAGTTCGTGCTCCTCGTAACGTCTATCATAGGAAGCTCGGCCTTTCCAACGTCTCTAAGGCCGGGAATCGAGAATGCTCGGGCAGTTCGATCACCAAACACGCCAACAACAGCAAATCCTTGCAGCTCGAGCTCCGCCACGCAAGCAGCATCACATAGAATACTGTCAAACTCCTTGGATGCGCCCTTTGAGTTGGCTGGTTTGAAGATTCGAATCTCGGTTTGTGTAACTATTATAAGAGTCAGTCTTGATTCAAAGCATGTTCGTTTCACGCACCTGCAACCAGTACGCCATTGACTTGGCGTCCTTCTCTAAGACCTGCTACAATCTGCCCGGTGGCAAGGGCAGGCTTTCCTGTCTCAGCTTCTATAGGATTGAGTGAAATGATCTTGCCATCAAATGACACGACACCTGCGGGTTGTGCAGAGTACGAGCCGTCTTGGCTGGGTAGAAGTTTGAAGGTGATGACTTTGCCCAGGTTGGTGCCCACAAAGCAGCAGATGCTTGAGTACTTGTCCTCATCCAGAGTCATAACGCCAAACTCAATCACAACTGGCCACTCCTTTTGCGGTTCGGACGAAGAATGATGACTCTTCAAAAACGAAGATCGCTTGTCTTGCTTGGCAAAGTCGGTCATGGGCGCCTGGAAAATAATGGCAGGTCCTCGAAGATCAATCAACGTAAGGAACCCGAGCTCTGAGCCTACGGCTACAAAACCGACGTTTGAAACTTGAATAGCTGTGATGGGTCCCTGCATCATCTCGTAGAGAACAAATGGCTGAAGCCCCTCCTTTAGGCCTGGCTCTGCCCTTGAGCTGATGTCCGTAAGACCCTTAGGATTTGGATCAAGATGGGGTGGCTTGTCTTTTCCGAAAAAGCGGTTTTGACCCCAGCGGTAGACAATGGCTTCACCTGTACGTGTTCCTACAGCAAATTCTCCCGTGTTTGTTGCCATGTTCATACAGGTAATGTCGACATCGTCGTATCGGTCTAATGCTCGCGCGACATCCACTTGGAGCTGGGTTCCGTTCTCGATTTCATCGGCATGACCAGAATCCCAGATTCTAATAGTGCTGTCGGCATGAGCAGCTTGGATGATGGTTCGCTCTTCAAATCTCTTCCGGGGTCGCGGCGCCTCAGCGCCTCCTTTGAGTAGTGGTTCTCCCTGATTGCGCTTTTCAAACATAGAGAGCCATCGGGGCCGTTCTAGTGGCGATACGTTGATCTTTGTGACAAACGGATGGACAAAGGAAACAGATGGATGAAGTTGATTGGTAGGACTGATCGGGTAACCAGAGGGGAAACTCAAGGTGATGAGTTCACCAGACGAGAGCAGGACGATGACAGCAATTGGATCCTGGGCACCACCAAAATGAGGAGAGAATCGAGGGATGGGAAGAAAGTTGATCGCCTGGGCGCCAGCGGGAAGAGGGAGAGGGGTCTGTCGCTTTCCACGGCAGTAGTTGGCCAATACCTGCCACGTCGAGGTCGCATAAACCGGTGTCTGTCCCAGATCAATAAATGTCAAGCTCTTGGGCGATGCATCGGGGCGCTGTCCACCGGCAATCAGCAGGCCACTGTCGTCGCAATTCTCCTTACAGCACCAAGCTATCTTGGTAATGGGATCAGGTAAAGCGGGCATGGGTGTCTCGGATGCGGGCTGGTCAATGTCAAAATCCGTCAGTGTTCTCGCCATGACAATCTTCTCGGCCTTTGGATCCCAGAAGACCAAACTACCATCATCGTGAGCGGTCAAGATGAACGTGCCAGACGGATGCCATAACGCATGGGTCAGTCTAGGCTTTCGAACTGTCTCAACGGCTACGCCATTGCCACCTGGAGCACCTGCTGGCACTGCATATTCGTAAAAGTTGACAGGTTTGGCTTGTTTGAACGAATAGACGACAGCACCATGGGTATAGCCCAAGAGAAGCTTCCCAACATCTCTAGGATGTAGCGACATGGTAATCAGGTTGGAGGTGGTTGAGCCAGGGTTCTTTTCCTTCCAGAAATTGGGCAGCCTGAAGGAGCGAGCCAAACTCCCTCTGTCTAAGTCAAATGCCATAATGTCGCCATTGTAGAGACCGATGAAAGCCCAGTCAAGCATGGGATCCGTAACCAAAGAAACAACCTGACCAGCGACGACCAAGGCGGCGACGCGCTCGCCCGTGTCGATGTCCCATACTCCTAACTCGTTCTTGTTGTCGACGGTGACAAGTCTGTTGGCTGAGAATTGTATGATTTGGAATGACGAGCTTCGTGGCGGCTCGAGTATCTTGTGCACACGTCGCTGTCCAAAAATGTAGATCTTGCCGGGGCCAAACTTGCTTTCACCGGTTCCGATAGCTAGAAGGGATTGGACGGGATCGTATGCGTAGCAGCTGCGGCGGAGAAGGGAGGGTCAGCTGGGTCAAGTTGGGCCAGGGCGGAGGTTGGGCGGAGGAAGTGATACCTGATTTGAGAGTTGATACCATAGCGAGCCTGATCGTCGGGCATGAAGAGTTCAGGTCTGATGCTCGCTGATAGGTCATTCTGCATGCCCGTCTGCTTGCCACGCAGAAAAGCAGCCATGTTGGTGTTGGCGTCGTCGCTGACAATGACGCTTGCGATAACGATAAGGAAGAAGTTGGCGATGAGTTGTCATAGAGCTTAAAGCTCCTGTCTTGAAGGAAGAGGAAGAGGAGGAGGATGAAGAAGAAGAATAAGGGACATTTTGGTGGGGTTCAATTGCGCGTTAGTGCTTCCGCAGCTTCCATTTCCAAGACCCCAAGACCCTTGGCAACGGCAACGTCATCCCGCTCAATCACAGTGCGGAGTGTATTACAAGAAGGATACTGTACTATCGATTAATTGTTTGGGAGTTTTGATGCCTTGCTATGGGGGCTTATACGTTTGCGAAACATATTCTGCATTGTGTAACTCTGTTGTTCTCTCCTCAAAGCTCTCTTTTATTAATTGCTAGTAAAATACTATTAGATTCAAGTTGGTTCAGTAGACGCCAAACATGTACCTAAATCTTGACCCACGGCCAAGCCTGCACAGCCTCAAAGCATCTGATTATAGCATGTGAGCCCTTGACAACAAATGGATCTCTTTCTGAAAATCTAGAGTTAAGAGTGATTCTGATGTCTCATGTGGGCTATAAGTCAAGGTCAGTATGTCAACAGAATCAAGAGATGGGCAGGATCCAAATCATATTCAAACTCTGCCCTGTCATCGAAAACAGATCATGAAGATTGAAGAATGAGTGGGCATAAACTATAGCACATGCGTCGCTTCGATATAACTTCCACAACGGATACATCCTGTTTATAATTGGGTTAGTTTCAAACCATATCTTCGGCTCTTCCGCTACTAGTATCAGCCCTATAGTGCGAAGGGATAGTACCTAGAGTTACTCTTCTCGCTTAAGGAATCACATAATTCGGCTGGGCACGGTCCTAGTTCCGATACGAAATCTAAGATCATCGCCAAGGATGGAGTTGCGACTATGTAGTATGATCTTGTTAATACCGAGTCGATTCATTAGTCGACGTTGACTATACTAGTCCCAGACGTTTCTAAGCATAATGCTCTGTTGAGTTGCCAATCTAGGTTATGACAGCCTAGATATTGTAGAATCTCGAATTGATTTGAAATCGAATAACTGCCTAGCAGCGGATTCTCCGAAAGCCTCCTTTGCTTGTCGTGTATCATATTATGACACTTTTTTGATTTCCACGAGATTCATCTACACGTGGCAGAGATTAAACAATGGGTGACATGTGCCAAGACCTATGTCACAGCATCTTACTAAATGACTGAATTCCAAACATGATCGACATAAATAGAGAAAGCAGCTGTCATTGCTTCATGGCGTTGATCAAGGGTCGTATCATGCTGTGCTGTGCTGTGTTGTTATGTATGTATTGACAGCTGAGCCTCAGTGACGATTACTGCTACAATACGAAACTGGAACCCAATACACGTGGACTGAGTGATGCATATAGGGCCGTCTCCCAACCCACACTTGTCACCATCGATGCCCAGTAACATGCCCAAGGTGAAACTCGGCGTGGATGCAACTCAGCTCCCCAAGGAAGCGAGGCTTACCTTTTATCATTGGCCACAGGGTGACGGTTGGGAGTTGGGACGACGTGTCGTATCCCGTTGGGCATCACTTGCAGCTAGGCTTTAGCCGCCCTCTCCGGGCCCTCCCCTCCC
>JAJJWM010000776.1:0-14438 GCA_021655865.1 Fusarium guadeloupense
GTGGTTGGCGGCGAAGGAGATGTGCGTGGGTGGGTGGAAGTCTTTTGTGGCGAGGATGAGGGAGAAGGGGAGTGCGGTGAGGGCGTTGATGGTTGGGGCGATGGAGCGGCCGTTTGGGACGGCGAGGGCGCCGTTCTGGGAGGTGTTAGCTATGAAGATGTAGATGAGAGAAGTTTGGGATAAGATTGATGTTGGTTGTGAGTCTGTAGTATAAATTTCACGGTTCATTCTCGTGTTTGATCGCCTAATCTCACCCTTGGAGGCGGTATTTCATATGAAGTTCATGGTTTGAAGCTCATAGATTTGTCTACATTGACTCATCCTCAGACACATCTTGTACCGTCGAGGTGTGATAAAAGGGTAACTCACAGGCGGACAGAAATCTTCTTGAAAATCAACAATAATAAGCGCAGGCTTGAACTGCTTATCTTCAGACATGATGGCGTTGTGTTCCAAAGTCTTGACGTCTGGTGTTGAATGGCGATGGAGAAAAGAAGTGGGAGCAGCTGATAAGCGGCGTTAGTTTCGGCCCCATTCTTCCGGATAGAGGGGCTTATGCTTGAAACGAAGAGGTGTTGAAAAGACAGAGGGGCTTATCTCAGTCGGCAAAACTCAAGGGACAGCAAAGAGGAACTCAGATTATCATTAGAACAGCGGGGAAAACAGCAAAAAAGTGTATTTTGTATAGGAATAGCCCGATGCGGGAGAATGGTAATGGTAATCTGTGTTAATCTTCGTGACTGTACGGTGATATATATAATCGTTAATTGACCATTCCAAAGTGTGGACTCTTAAGAGTCTCACGCTCTAGGGATTGAGCTAGCCAGGCCCAATCTGTCGTTGTTGAGGAGGATGGAAGAATCTTGCTCTATATTCTATAATTCGACTGGGTAGGGTCATTTTAGAGTTGCGGCGGATAGGCGGGGCAGCAGTCCCCCACATCACGTGCCGTCGCACATGGCCCATTTCGCAACAGTGACCATCAGGAATCCAGGCGAAAAAATGGCCCCTACAAAAAATACCAGCACTATGATTGTGAGGAAGTGACGTATAGAGCTTCCTGTAGTTGGGTTCTTTTTAAAGGATTATGCGCTAATGAGAATGCCCTGCACCCAGATCCTGTGACTCCTCTGTTCACAGGGCTGTCTCTACATCTTGATAGAGTTCCCATTCACATTAACAGCAGTTTCCAGCCACATGATAACATATCTTAGCTCTTATATACCTATGTAGTTAAACGTTGAATAAATATTATAAAATAATTCATAATCGTAGGTACTTTAAGTAGTATCTTTATACTTTTTTACTTAACTTTGGTGTACCAACACTTGGCGACTGGCACTGCTACCTCTTCAGTCACCGACATTAAACCTAGGCTGTGGTGATCTAAACCACTGGCTATAGACATCTTCCCCAGCCTGTCGCCCTTGCCTTTACCTTTTCTCTTAGACTTGATCTACCCCTTAGTCTTTAGCTGGTTCCTCTCTTTCATTGCCTTATTTGGCTTGATGCAGATGCTCGTCATCATGTCTGCTGTCAGACCACCTGTCATACATGCCCACGTCTATTGAACCTTTAAACATCCGCTCCTCAACTCCTTCAAATGCAAATTCAGCCATGGCATTTACCGCTTAGACCTCTGGATGGCAGCCGCACTCATAGATGTTGTTGAGGCTGATCGCTCCTGCGCACTTGACATGGCCAGAGAGACGGGTGTCATTGAAGGAGCAGGCGTGGTGCTGCGTGAGGGAGCTGCACTTCGGTTGTGCTGCATGTGAGCCTTGACAAGGTGACCAGCGGCCAAGGCACTGCATAGAGAAAGCTCGCCAGCAAGAACAGCCGCACCAATGATGCGGGCCAGGCGGCGGGCATTGTCTCCAGGGTTTGTGGGATGAGAGCCCCTAACGCCGAGCATATCAAGCATGGCGCTCTGGGGCTCGAGGATGGTACCACCACCAAGGGTTCCGACTTCAAGCGAAGGCATAGAGACAGAGATTTGAAGGGCTCCATTGAGGCTGGACATGGTTAGCCACTGATGGGGGTAATGCGAAAGACTAGACTTACTTCTTCATGATGGTGATACAGTTGGCGCTCTCAACAACCTGAGCAGGGTCCTGACCTGTGGCCAGGAAGATGGCAGCGACGATGTTGGCAGCGTGGGCGTTAAATCCACCGACTGAACCAGCCATGGCAGAACCGATCAGGTTCTTAGCAACGTTGAGCTCGACCAAGGAATCGACATCACTCTTGAGAACACTGCGAACAACCTCGCCAGGGATAATCGCCTCAGCAACAACTCCCTTACCACGTCCGTCGATCCAGTTCAGAGCCGCGGCCTTCTTGTCAGTACAGTAGTTACCAGAGACAGAGACGATCTGCATATCCTCAAAGCCTCCATCGGTAGACATGACGCTCAGAGCGTGCTCTACACCCTTGGAGATCATGTTCATGCCCATGGCGTCACCAGTGGTAGTCTTGAATCGGATGTACAGGTTGGTGCCAGCAAGTGCTGTCTTCATGGACTGGAGTCGAGCGAAACGACTGGTCGAGTTGAAAGCATTCTTCATCAAAGTCTGACCAGCCTCAGAGTCGAGCCAAAGCTTGGCAGCACCGGCACGCTCAAGAGTCTCGAAAGCGACGCAAGGACCACGAGTCATACCATCGGCAGTCAGAACAGTGATAGCACCACCGCCAGAGTTGATGGCCTTGCAACCTCGGCTGGCACTGGCAACCAAGACACCCTCAGTAGTGGCCATAGGAATAAAGTAGCTCTGTCCATCGATAACAAGAGGTCCAGCAACACCAACAGGCAGAGGCATGTATCCAACAACGTTCTCACAGCAAGCGCCAAAGACGCGTTCCCAGTTGTAGTTCTCGTAGGGCAGCTTGGATCGGTCGAGGGAGTGTGTCAGGTCGGTAGTGGCCTTGTTTCGGGCGATAATGGTACGTCGGATCTTGACAGCGCGAGTAAAGTCACCCAGAGTCTTCTCCAAAGCATAGCCGGGGATCTTGCCGCGCATGGACAGAGAAACAACCTCCTCGTCGCTCATCTCACGGACACGCTTCTCGGCCAACAACTTCTCAAGCTCCTCGTTGCTTCGGTTCGGGAGGTTGGCTGGGCGGGCCTTTGTCATTTGGAGACCGTCAGCCTCATCGTCGGTAGCGGCGGGCGTGCTAGGTCGAGTTCCCCGGGGAGTAGGAGGGACGTATTCGCCGAGAGGGAGAGTGGCGGAGCCGGTGTCGTTGAACTGCTGGGCGCGGGCAAGCTCGTTTCGGTCAATGTTATGCTCAGGGACGTTAGGGTCCTTGATACCCCAGCGAGCGACGTTGAATAGGTAACCGTTAAGAGCAACACTCAGAGCAAGGGCAATGACAATCCACTTTGAGAGAACAGGGTCCTCAAGACTCTTGAGAATACCTCCGACCATGCGGCCACCCACGCCATAGCCCTGGAAGTGGTGGCGGAAGGCATCGTCATACACAGCACCATTTCCGTTAATTGGAGAGCCCAGAGCGTAATGAATTGAAGGATACTCGAGTTCGTACTTGATGGGTGTAAGCACAGTGACCAAGGTAGGTCGGTTGTTGGCCTGAGCTGTGGCCAGAATGGCATCCAAACCGTTGGACGCAACCTTGAAGGGGTCAACAGACAGGGGAGAGACCACACCACCAAGGCTGCTGGCCCAGGTACGGATAGTTGACAGAGAGCTAGGGTTGCGGAACGGAATCGAGCAGAGGTTGACGATATTGACCAGGATGAAACCCAAAACCATCAGAACCTTGAACTTGGGAATGCTGCTGCTCGTGCGACCAAAAAGAGAGTTGCCGTTGACTCGCGCAAGATCATCACCCTTGGCAACGTTCTCAGCCACTCGGCGGCTGACGCCATCATCCTCAAGAGCCTTTTGCATGTCGACGTGGCGCTTGATGCGGTTGATCTCGAGCTTGATGCTGAGAATGGCGGTGTAAAAGGTGAAGAGTAGAATAAAGTCAAAGAAGAGAGTCCAGGCGGCCAGGAAACAAAACTGCTGCAGACCACCCTGGACACCAGAAGCGGCACCAATAACAAGGATGACGATCTCGATGGCGTAGTCGCGAATGATCTCGAAGCCCTTGTCCTTGATAGCAGCCTGAACTGCATACTGAATCACATTTTGCATGGACCGCTCAGGAGATCGCTTGCCAGACTTGGAGCTTTGCATCTGAGAGCGTCGGTGCTCAATGGCATGCGACATGACGGCACGGGTCAAGACAATGTTCTTCTCAAAGCCAATGGTAACAACCAAAAAGGGAAGACCCTCAGACAGGAGAATAACGCTGATGGGAACGCCGAGCTTGGTAGTGACGACCAGGCCGAAAAGGAAGGCAAACACGGAAGAGAATAGGGTGCAGACACCAAGCCAAAACTTGGAGCCCATCTTGCGCATCGACAGGAAGAGCGAGACAAAGGTGAGGTGCATAGCAATGTAACCCAGCAGCATAATGACAATGTCGAGGGTCTCGGCGTTCTTGAGAAGGTCAACAAACTCAACCCAAGCGTCGCTGGCCCACTGGACAATGCTGTGGCGGGTGTTGACCTTGGCAGCCTTCATGATCCAAGTCTTCTTCTCGGGGCCATGCTCGGTCACAATCTCCTCGGCATCCTCATTGGGGATCTCCTGGGTAGCAGCAAGGAACTCGGGGCCCTCAGCATAAGGCAGAGAGTAGGCGAGTACGGTGTCCTGAGAGTAGGCGGTGAAGGGGTTCGCGGTGGATGGGAGAGGCGTGATAGACAGGTTCTGAGGGATAGGAACATGTTGAGAGCGAGGAGCGGTGCTGGGCGATTCGGCGGACAGAGTGTCGGGGAAGACAAGAGTCAAGAGGGCAAGATGGTCAGCATCGGCACCAGCGTCAGCGACAGCATCCTGCTCAAGACCCTTCCAGTTCCAAGCAGTATCAGGGCCTGCGCGCAAAACACGGCTACCCTCGACTAGGGACGACCAATCGGCCTTGCCCAGGGACGTGCCCCCAACATCGGTGTTGAAGAGGCTCTCTTGAAGCAAGCCAACGTATGAAGTGCTTGCGAGGACGGCAACGACGACGACGGTATGGATAGGGTGAGAGCATGCGAGGCGGGAGAGGAACTGGGCGATAGGCGTAAGGCGCTTGGAAACCCAAGACGGTGTGGTTTTCTCGGTGACGGGAGTCTCGCCGCGAAAGCGGCTTGGGAGGAGAATCGAAGCCATAGTGTCGGACTCGGTTCGAGAAGATGGGGACGAGGTTACTCGGGCGATGTCGTTCACCACATTGATCAAGTCTCGTGCAGTTGGTCTAAGCGCAGGTGTAAGTCCGGGGCAAAAGACGGGATCAGGCAGGTATTTAAAGATGCCATTGAGATAAGCAAGATGGGGTAGTGGATGCGACGATAGTGTAGGTGACGACAGGAAGTGAGGCTGAGGTATATAAAAATACTTACCCTTCTGAAAGTGGCAGTCTCTACGACTTTTGGATGCGCCAAAAAAAAGTGTCGAGGTACAACAAAGACTAAAACGCGGTGGGAGGGGCAAGGCGTTGAGGCCTTGAGCTGAGCTGGCAGCCACAGAAAAAAAAATATCAGACGACACGACACAATGGACGCACAGAGCAACGGCCAGGCCCAATTGCCACCAACACGACGAGGCAGCAGAGAATAAGATCTCTACGAGAAAAAAAAAAGAGTTGGATGATTTTTCCCAATGAGAAGGAAAAAGAAGAAGGAGAAGGAGGAAAAAAAAGTAAAAGGGGGTGAAGAGGGTGTGGAGGGAGAGTGTGAGTAAAGAAGCGGGAAATGATGGAGACCGGAACAAAGTGGAGGGATTGGACATTCAAGTGTCGGTCGGAGGGTGAGGGGCCGGAAGGATAGACAAAGAGAAAATTAAAGCCGAGGATTAAGTTGTTATAGGGGGGGGGGGTTCTGTTTTGTTTCTAGTTGGTACAGATAGTTTAACTGGCGGCGTGATTTTGGTGAAATTGCACATAGCCCCAGGTAGGTCATTATAATTTGGCATCATCACACTCTAAATACATCGAGTCAACGGGTAAGCTTCGATGCTAAACTGTCTTTTTTTCCACATCTGACTGACCAATTGCATTGCCACTACGCATGTCTGATTACCTCAATCTGCAGAATTCCAACTTCTCTGCTGGGCATGGGGGCCATGATGGAAATTTAATTTAGACCTCATGTAGCCCGCGATTTAGCGGCTTGTCGTGGTGTGTGGCGTACGGATACAGGGAGCTATGATGGAATGAATCTCATTTATGAAGTTGTCAAGTGACTCGAGAAGGATACAGTGGCTCAAGATATTGTTCTTCAGCACGGGCTTTAGAAAGTCCCTACGTCTTCCATCACGGCAACGCCCGTCATCTTCTTTGTCTGATGCGCGTCAACAGATGCCATCCTACCCTAAGGTAGGCTATGGTCAAGACGAAAATGAAGCATATATCTGCCATATTTGCCGAATTTGACTTGATACCAAATCATCGTGTTCTCTTACTGTCATCTTCGGCTCGCGACATGGGCAATGAAAACACTCCAGGTTACCTATCATCCACCTAACCTCATCCATGAATGATGCTCGTAATCGTACAAACCGAATACGCCCAGTACACCTACTCATATTACAAGACTCACATAAGCGTAATGACATATAACCAACTTAATTATTGATCTGCCATTGCTCAGCCCAAATTGCATTCGACTTGACCTACCCTACTCTATACAGCGTCAGCATCTCGGGCAAGTTGAAAGTAGGAAACGCGTCGCTGCGGGAGAAAGTGGAGGGCTCCTCCAGACACCCCTGACCATCCATCCACTTTTGAGGCCGAAAAGAAAGCCTGTGCTCTTTGTTGTCGATCTCCATCTGTAGGCGAGATGGAGAATGCTTGCACAAGAGCGGGTGATATATTGCGGTGCATTTGTTTCAATTGGCTCGCGCCTACGAAGAACACCTGATGCCAAGACAAACCCATCATTTGCTACTTTTCTTTCATCCGAGAGCCAGATGAAGCCTTCACGATACTTCAAAAATCTCACAGTGCTTCCCACCACGGATCTCTAGTTCAAGTCTGTACGTAACGAGTCCCACGCTCCAAACAGTCTTGGCGCCCTGGCCCACTCCTTATCAATCAGCACTGGCTTGCCACCATCACCATCCCGTGCTTGACGAGCAAAATTCTCCGCGCTAGCTAGCTCTTGGTGGGGGTTAAGCGTGGCAGAAACCTGCGATTTCGGCACTTGGGCCAAGTAAGATGAGATCAGAGCTGATTGATAAGATTTTGTTCGCTTGGGCTGCGGAATCGGGGGATTTGTATGGGTTTGTGAGTGAGGGCTCTTGGTGGTGAGGTCACACTTGGCTTTGATCTTGATGCAAGTCTTGAGAGTAATGCCGAGACAAGCTGAACCCTAGTTTCGTCACGTAATGAGCTATTTTCTTGCTGTTCCGGTAACTGGTAATTAATCTTGATCCCGTCAACTCTTCGTCGCGCGCCATTCCAAGGAGACAACCAGACACCCTCTGCCAGGAACAATTGCGTCTTGGCAGGGTCCTGTGCAAGGGTTTGACAACCCGGGTTTCAGATTTCTCAGATGTGACGACATCAAAGAGTCAAGAAGCAATGCCTCGAGTGTGTATTCGCTGATAGCTTTCCACCTTTCGACTGTAAGCTAAGATCAACCTTTTGGTCGATGCGCAAAGCATATAATTCTTGTCGCCAAAAGCGCTGCAATCATGAGTACGAATATTATCTAACACAGTGACACGGATACCAGCATCAGACAACTTCTGTAACGTATGCAGGGCCGCTCAGAATCATGTCAGGTACACTCCGGGCCGGTTCACTGCATCGGATGCTACCCGACTCTATCCAAACCACGAGATAATGATGCATAACCCTGGCAACGTCCCTGAAGCGAAGGACTCTCCCATGTTGTTTATGATGAAAAAATCGCCTATTCCAGAGTAAAATCCCTTGCCGTCGTTGACCCTGACCCGGCCGTTGAAGGTCCACTCTCCGGAGGGCTCTTTGCGGGGCCGTAGATCCTGAGGACCGTGAGCCAGATCATTCGAAGGATAATCGCAATACATATACAATGTTCAAGTATCTCAGGAGTTTTGCCCAGAGTACACTCTTTATTGATGTATTGTGGTAGCTGTTGAGTGATAAGAGCCCCTTTGTGACCTGCATTTTTGCCGAGAACGCCACGGTTGCTCAACGGCGCACAGCAGGTCAGGTCTCGACCTTGGGCGCATTGGCCATTGGACGAGCTGTCATGATATGATCCTCTCCAAGGATAACTATTGAGCCTATCAACAAACCCCAGATACGGGGCATTAGAATTGTCAATGGATACCAAAAAACATAACATCCGTAGCAAAGCTCACCGCATTTATATAGACCATCAAATACAGCAAACGCCCAGCACCGATACCTCCCGGAGCTTGACCTCGGCCCTCCGCAACACAAAGCGGCCCGCTTCCGATGGATGCCCGGCCCACCCGGTCTCACGCCAACACATCGTACGATGGTCCCCCATTGAAAACTCAGCACAGTTTTTTTTATTTATCCACCTGTTGAGGCTGTAAAAAAGTCAATGAGAATGAAGTAAGAGTTAAAGGGTTGAGGAGACAAGCCAATGCGCGTTAACAAAAATGACAAGTCCGTATGCCGAGAGTTTCCTTGTATTATATGTGGCCTCCCAAGCTTTAAATGGATGGGTCGGGCTGAAGGCAGGGAGGGCCAGCCATAAAAATTCGCCATCCGCCTCTCGTGATCTTTTCCCTTAGATATACAATCGACGACTTTCCAACTCGTGGGCCAGTTTATCCATGCTGTGAAAAGGTCAACAGAGGAAACAATTGTCAATTGCATGTGCCAGCCTGCATCGCTTAACTCACCAATCCAATCGCCAAGGATCCCTCGTTTATCCTCGCTTGCAGCTGACGATCCAACGCTCCCCGGTCTAGAGCGAACAAGAACGCCAACTCATCTGCACAGACAGGCTTGGGGATGGATGATATACATGACAATCCGAAAACGACGCCGGATGAAAGCAACGGCGTTATCAGCCTCAGCAACAGCCCGAGCAGCACAAATGGCTCCAACTCAAACAGCCCTCATGTTTGGCTCGTCGGCGGCGGCATCGCCTCCCTCGCCGCCGCTGTCTTTTTGATCGATGATGCCCATGTGCCTGGCCACCACATTCATATCCTTGAGGCATCTTCAAAGGCAGGCGGGTCAATGGCGAGATTCTCAAAGCCATCATGGGAGGCGGGGTATCGGGTTTCAGCCATTCGAAAGATGAGTCTCACGTACCACTGTCTCTATGGCATGCTGGAAAAGGTGCCGTCTGACATACAGGGCGAGACTTTAGCAAACAGACTGCATCGCTTCAATCAGGAGAGAAGGAAGTTGGGTGCAACTGGGACGAGACTGGTCAGGCAGACTTTTGACAAGTATGGGAACGAGAAGCCCGAGGCTGTCGACGTGAGCACCATGGGCCTGAGTGTCAAGAACCAATGCGACTTGATGAGGGTGGTTCTTGAGAAGGAGGAGCAACTGGAGGGGCTTGAGATCCAAGCGTTGTTCGAGCCTGATTTCTTTGAGACGAATTTCTGGGACTTGTGGTCGTCGCTGAATCGGTTTCACCCTTGGTGTAGTGCTGTCGAGTTCCGACGATGTCTGCATCGTATGTTGCATGAGTTTCCCAACATGGGTACTCTATCTGGCGTGGAGCAGGCACCGGAGGATGATTTTGAGGCTATCATCAAGCCATTGACGCAGTATCTCAAGGCGATGGATGTTGAGTTTCGGCACGGTGAGTGTAGTTTTCGATCTGAGAGGAGTATTGATTCTGACCCGTCTAGGCATTCAAGTTAGCGGTTTGGAGATTGAGGATATCGGACCTGACTTTCGAGTAACTTCTTTGAGAACCTACCAGGACAGCAAACACGTCGATATGGCACTAGGGCCTGATGACCTCGTGTTTCTCACGCTTGGCTCACTCACCTCAGGCATGGGCTACGGTTCGAACAGCCAGCCTCCGCCGACCATGGAGCTTCGCGACTCAGCACCGCACGAACTCGATCCCTCGTGGACCTTCTGGGACAGACTTGCACTTGAGCGCCCGCAGACATTTGGCAACCCAGAAGCCTTCTTCGATCGGCCCTCCAAGTCAACCTGGCTCTCCTTTACCGTTACCCTTCACGATTCAGCGTTCTTCGAGCACTTATGCAACTGGACTGGCACGCTCACCGGAGCCGTGCCTCTGATAACCTTCCGCGACTGCCCATGGATGCTCTCCTTGACGATTCCGAAGCAACCATACGTAAAGGATCAGCCTGAAGGTGTCTTTGTGTTCTGGGGCTATGGTCTCTTCCCCGACCAGCAAGGTCGGTACGTCAAGAAGCCTATGCTCGAGTGCACCGGCGCCGAGATCCTCACCGAGCTGCTGCACCTCATGGCCTTTCCCCTCCAGCCCACACTCGAGCGATCCAAGACAATCCCGTGTCTGATGCCCTTGATCGGCAGCCCATTTCTCACGCGCAAGAAGGGCGATCGGCCAAAGGTGATCCCCGACGGGAGCAAGAACCTAGGTCTGATGGGACAGTTTGTCGAGATCGAGCGGGAGGTGACATTCACGATGGAGTATTCGGTTCGATCGGCGCAGAAGGCTGTGTATGGACTCATGGGCGTGGAAAAGGAGCTTCCAGGAGTACAGGGCGAGGATCACTCTGTTGTTTCGCTGGGTATGGCGCTGAAGACGTTGATGAGCTGAGGAGAAAAGCTAGTGACAGGGATGAAAAAGGCGTAAAGGCTGGAAAAGCAACAAAGTCGACGATCGGGCTGGGACATACTATGTTCCTCTTTGTATGATAAAAAAGTGTTTTTGAGGCTGCCTAAGCCATGCTGTGGTGGATTGGATGTTTGTATTAACGGCTTTATATCGTGGGGAGTCTTTGTAATTGTAACGGTTGTTTGTAACAATAGTTCTGCAATATGAAAGAACATGATTATATGTCTTGACTAGACAATCTCCTTTTGTTTGAAAATACCTTTTGCCTATTCTATATGGGATGGGGACCCAAGCAACACTACAGCTCATCTATCATAACAGCCCATACTGATGACCAACAGCAACTGGACCCCTATGCATCATCATATAACAAGTCAATCCTTTTTATATACTATTTCAAACACTTATAGTGGCATAGTCTTCTGTATGTAAATCAAAGTGGTATTAGATACCCCGGTATAATCGTGCATTAGGGCATTCTGGAACCGAGTTCTCCTTTGATAGCGCCATCCCCAGTGCCAGTCCTCCTAAAGAATCCATCCAGAGGCTTCCTCGTCCTTCCATTCCGCCCCGTCATCCAAACCTCGTTGCCCTGGCGAACCTGAGGCTGCAGCCTTGCCTTAGCCCTAACCCATCCACTATTCCTTCCTTCCACCTTTGCGCTCTCCTCACATACATCTGAAGAGTGATTCACAGTATCACTTCCCTAACTTGATTTCTATACCTTTTCTGTTCCTGTCTTTGGTATTTGCTTTTAGCCACAATGGCTTCCGACGAGGACATGCGGGCGATAGCCCGCTTCCAGCTTCAAGATCTCCACGAATGGGAGATGGCTAACGTTGGTTTGGCCTTGGATCTTGTGCCTCAAGGCATCCGCGAGCTTCGTGTCGTTCGCCCCCACCTTGAAGCAGTGGCCGCGGGTCGTATCGAGCAGCTCGCTCCCCAGAGCATGCTTCGCAAGCAAGCAACTCATGGCGCGTTGAACATTCAGTTGAACGGGAACAACGCGTCTTCTTCTACTTTTGCTCCTGCTGAGCACGGGGCCATCTCCTTCGAGCCTGCTACTCATGATGCCGCTTCTCGTTTCGAAGGTAAATAGGCCCATCTCCCTCAAGAACGCCAAGCTAACAACAGTTCTCGCAAGACATGCCAGCTGAAGCCAACCCCGGTGATGACGCCGTCGAGTACACCTAGGAAGAATCTTCCGTCACCACCGTGGCTAGTGCAGCTGCTTCGCCTGTTGACCCTGTTGCTGTTGTTTCTCCTCCTGGGGCCCCTACGGCTCCTGTTGGTGTTGCTACTTCCAGCACTGAAGGTAAACAAATTAACCTCATTGCAGAATCATCATACTAACATTACATGTCAAGGCGAACAGAAGGAAGACCTCTACTCTGACGACAGAGTCATGGTGCTTGCCAAGCCTGTCAAGCCTGTAGTAACTGGCTCATCTTTCCAGGCTGCTATTGAGTCACAGAAGCCGAGACTCTCACAGGCCGTCAATGCTCTCTCGTTTCTGTATGCAGCCGACGTTGGACACATTCGAGCCAACAAAGCTCGCAAGGCTCACAAGTCTCCTGTCTCTTACCAAGCTGTGAATGGGCAGGAAAACCAGGAAGGATCTTCTAGCGCCCAGTCACAGGCTTCTGTCAAGGCCCCCAAGGCCCCCAAGTCTTCCCCAACTGTCGTGGAGGACGAGGACGAGGGCAAGGAGGAAGATCTCATCATCTTTGAAACTCTACCTTCTCCAAAGTTTGAAGAACTTGCCCCTGATCCCAACCGTAGCCTGAACAAGACCGAAAAGGATGTCCAGACTGGCGTTGTTACTATCTCCTCGTACGAAGATCCGGAACTTACTTGGGCGTTTCGAGTGGTTGACAACCACACATTCCCAGAGCCAGATGATCCCGACCGTCAGGCATGCGACAAGTGTAAGGAGCTTCACATCAGCACTTTTCTGACCAGGTGTCCATGCGGTCACTGCTACTGCGACAAATGTATCCAAGAACACGTCGAGAATGCAATCAACGGTCAGTTGGACTTCCCACCCGTTTGCTGCCACATGAATATTCCCGTCGATGCCAATTGTCCTACCTTCAATATCCAGCTCTTGCGCCGATTTGTAGAGAAGAAGAACGACCAGCTTTTCGAGGACGCTGGATACTTTTCGTCTTCCTTCTCTCCTGACGATATCGCTTCAGTCAGCGCCAAGGAAGAAAGCCACAAGAAGCAGGATTCCGCAGACACCGGGTCACAGGAAGAGGATGAGGTCCAGGCTCCCCCCTACGAGACTCTTTCGGGTCGTATGGCTACTATCGCAGCTGAGATGAAGACTGAGTGCGTGACCTGCAAGCGAACCATTGACAAGAATACTTGTAAGTCAAAATATCTGCACGGTTTATTAAAACAGGCTAATAAGTATATAGTCTGCCCCGATTGTTGCCATCGCTGCAGCAAGAGTCGTCGTCTCTGTCAGTGCGACTGGTGGGCTGAACGACAGAAGAAGGAGCAGGACCCGACTACCGCCTACAAGACGTTTGATTGATCCCAAAGCTGCCCCCTTCAAGCTGGCTCTTCAGAAGCGTGAAACATCTCGCCGTTGAGGTGAAGGGCGACTGCCGTTCTGGGTGGTGCCTTGAATCAGCAGCTTCATGCTTGCTCACTTGTGGACCTGCAACGAGTGCATGTCTGAACTGGTTAGGAATTAGGAAGGAAAGTTAGTTGATGTTTGCGTGAGTCTCGGGCAATTTTAGAGAAGTCTTTTATAGGTCTTTCATAAGTCTTTGTTGTGACTTGCACAAGTTTTAGATATGTGTAGGCTAGCTAAACAAGAGCAATCCTTCTAGAATGTTTGCGTATGTTGATGTTGTTGAGAACACGCTAGGTATCTTTCTGCTTTTCGTCCCGTGTCCTCATCGTGAACCTACCCAGTGCAACGCGTGGCATGCATTCTTAAGTAAGAAACGTGAGTAATGTTGCTGCCGCCGGATGCAATACTATTCAGCGGTGTTACGTAGTGCCGCATATGCAATAAGATTATTCGATAAAAAGAATCGCTTATCTGGTGGATGAGAAACTATGAATTTGTGCATTTAATTGTTTCTGAAACTGTAGACAGCCCGAGATCCCATATTATTTCAATTTGGCGAAGACCATCAGATGTTTACACAAATGTATAAGCTCAAATAATGCGGCAAACTCATGGAGTATCTGAGGGGTAATGTTAGACAAACATGGGATTCAACTGGCGAACAAAGTGCACAGTAAACAGTGAGGTCATCGATGCCTGAGCTTTTGGAGATTCAATGAAGAAAGAACAGGTGTAATGAAGGTGGAATATTCAGTATTGCTGATATCTTTATGTTGGGGTGTTCGCTGAGAATTCTCCATGTCTTGTTACCGCCTACCTTGTGGCTACAAAACACCAGACCCACAGTTTCATTCTCCTCAAACTTGACATCCCCAAACTCACTTGTCCTCATGAGACTCATACCTCGTACGCTGTCTACACGCCAATTACGAACCTCAAAATCCTCCTCACAAAGAATCTTACAATTCTACTCACTACAACGACTCTACACCATGTCATCACCTAGATCCCCTCCCCAGCTTCCCCCCTCATTCACAA